>JAULKR010158129.1:0-28007 GCA_032356305.1 Prasiola linearis
CGGCGATCAGCGCCAACGTGGCGACGGCGGCCGTGCAGAGGTAGCGAACGAACATGGGATATTCTCTCGGTTCGGGGAGGATGTCGGGGTCGGAACGGGACGTCCCGTTCCGGCGCCGTGCCCAGGCCGGACTTGACGTTCCGTCTCGGGGCGTGGCCAGTGTCGCCACGCTCCGTTTGCACGGGCGTGGTGAGCGGCGTGGTTTTCGGATCGTCAGCGTGGAAAATCGGGCGCGGACGCGCGACAATCGGTGTCGATATCGGACGATCGCCTCGCACGGGCTCCCCACGGGTGCGGCGCGGCGGCGGGGAGGTGGGAGCATGTCGGTAGGTGGCGAAGCGACGATGGCCGACTCGATGTGGCGAACGGTCGGCACGCGTCGATGAGCGCGCTCGCGATCACGCTGCTCGACGAGCTCTCGGTCCGTCGCGACGGCAGGCTCGTCGAGCTGCCCGCCTCCCGCAAGACTCGAGCACTGCTCGCTTACCTCGTGTCGACCGATCGTCCGCACCGCCGCGACCGGCTCTGCGAGCTCTTCTGGGACATAACGGACGATCCGCGCGGTGCGTTGCGCTGGTCGTTGAGCAAGCTCCGCCGCGTGGTCAACGAAGCCGATACCGAACGCCTCGCAGCCGACCGCGAGCGCGTCGTCTTCGTTCACGACGAGGTCGACGTCGATCTCGGGCGTCTGGTGCGGAGGCTCGACGATGAGCGCCTCGCGCCCGATGGGCTGCTCGAGACGATCGAGGCGTTGCACGTTCCCCTGCTCTACGGGATCGATCTGCCGGACCAGGGCGCCTTTCAGAGCTGGCTTCTCGCGGAGCGGCGCGAACACGAGAAGCTGCTTGCTCAGGCGTCCGCGCGGCTCGCGCGCGACGATCGGGCGACGCCCGCGCAGGCCCTGCGCGGTGCTCGCGTGCACGCGGAGATTCGCCCGTACGAGCCGCGAGCGGCGCTCGCACTGCTCAGGGCACTCGGGAGAGCGGGCGCCGGCGACGAGGCGCGAGAGCTCGTGCCCGCACTCGACGCGCGCTTTCGCGAGGCGGGTATCGACTGGCCGTCGGACGACCTGGGGGACGGTCTGGGGGACAGGGACAGCTTGGCGGGCGGGTCCGCGAACGCGCAGCCTGGCGAGCTGCCCGCCGGCGCTGACGGATCGTCATCCGGCGTTGTCTCTCGCACCGCGGCCATTGCCGCCGCCGCCCGGCCCCCCGATCCGCTGGCCGCGTCACCCGTCGCCGGGAACGACGACAGCCGTCGATTCCTGGCTCGCCAGACGATCCGCTTCTGCTCCGCCGCTGACGGCGTCCGCATCGCCTATGCCACGCTCGGCGAGGGTCCGCCGATCGTGAAGGCGGCGAACTGGCTGAGTCATCTCGAGCTCGACTGGGACGCGCCGATCTGGAGCCCGCTGTTCCGCGAGCTGGCCGGTGACCACACGTTCGTCCGCTACGACGAGCGTGGCAACGGACTCTCTGACTGGGAGGTGGGGGAGATCTCGTTCGAGACCTGGGTGACCGATCTCGAGACCGTCGTCGACGCCCTCGCCCTCGATCGTTTCGTGCTGCTCGGCATCTCCCAGGGCGCCTCGGTGTCGATCGAGTACGCGGTGCGCCATCCGGAGCGCGTGTCCCGACTGATCCTGTTCGGCGCCTACGCGGCCGGCTGGCGCCGCAACGGCGCACCCGCGGAGACGGTGCGGGCACGCGAGGCGATCATCACGTTGACCGAGACCGGGTGGGGTCAGGCCAACCCCGCCTATCGCCACCTGTTCTCGTCGGGCTTCATGCCGAGCGCGTCGGCCGACACGCTCGACTGGTTCGACGAGTTCCAGCGAAGAACGACCTCGCCGGCGAACGCGGCGCGTTTTCTCTCAGCGTTCGGCGACATCGACGTCCGCCATCGCCTCGCCGACGTGAGCGTGCCGACGCTGGTGGTGCATTCGCTCGGCGATCAGCGTTGCCCGGTCGCGCTCGGCCAGGAGATCGCGGCGAGGATTCACGGGGCGGAGTTCGTCGGCCTCGAGAGCGACGGTCATCTGCTGGTCGGTGACGAGCCGGCCTCGCGCGTCTTCATCGAGTCCGTGCGCCGCTTCGTCGGCGTATAGCGCGTGGAGTCGTCCGTGGCGGCGCGGCAGCACGACGAAGTTCGACGCGCGGTACACACTTCTTCACGGCGTCCGGCCGATGCCGGCGATGTCCGAGGCCGGCGAGGTCGCGCTCATTCCGGTCCGGTGTCCGTCGGGCAGCGGGGGTCGACGAGGCGCTCGTGCGCGTCGACGACGATGCAGCGTCCGCTCGGCACCCGTCGCGGCACGTGGCGCGCGAGCTCAGGATCGCGAAGGGCGGTCGTCAGGAACCGTTCCAGATCGTCGAGCTCGTCGCGCGTCAGGTGAAGCGGGCGCACGCGCTCGTCGACGAAGGGGGCGGTCGGCGCGTTCTGCACGCGTCCCGCGTTCTTGTGCTCGACGACGTCCCGGATCGACTCGAACGAGGCACCGTGGCCGAACGCGTCGGCGTCGGCCAGGTTGTAGAGGGTCGGTACCTTGAAGCGGAAATCGTCCGTCCGCTCGCCGGTGAACCCACCGCGACCGCGCCGCGTCGCCTCGTCCACGCTGCCGTGCACGCGAAGGTCACCGGGGTCGAGATCGTCGAAGCCGACGGCTGCGAACATCTCGTCGGCACTCGCCCCGGGTTCGGAGCTCAGCGCGGGCCCACGGTGACAATCGGCGCAGCCTCCGGGGCCGAAGAACACGAGCGCACCGGCGAGCTCCTGCCTGTCCAGCGCCCCGTCGTCACCGGCGAGCCAGCGCTGGAACGGTGCGCGGTCGGCGAGTACCGTGCGCTCCCAGGCCGCGATCGCCTTGCCCGCGTCGCGGACGATGTCGTCGGAGCCGGCCGGGTAGGCAGCGTTCCAGAGTGCGACGTAGGCGGGGTTGCTCTGGAGTTCCGAGCCCGCGTCCATGCGCAGACGATGCACACCGATACCGGCGATCGCCTGGGTCTCGAGCCCGGGCAGGCCATGGCCGTTGGCCACCTTCGGCGTGTCGGGCGTCAACAACGCGTCCGCCGGCACGGCGGCGTTGACCGAGCCCGCGGCGTTGCCGAACTGCCCGTTCCACAGCATGACGTCCTGGTAGGCGCCGTTGAGGATCGTCGGGGAGGCGAGCGGCTGGATGTCGGGTCGGTTCCCGGCGTCCGGCTCGGCCGAGCCGTCGAAGCCGTGCGCGAGGCGGCGGGCCGTGCCGTCCGCGCCGAAGCCCACGCCGCCCTCGGCGATGCCCTGCGGCAGTCCGCTCTTGAACCCTGCGTCCGCGTGGTGGCAGGTGGCGCAGGACCAGCTGCCGCTCTCGCGATCTCCGGTGCGTCCGGCGGTGGCGAAGGCGGTGTCGTGGAACAGCATCTGCCCGAGCGCGACCCGGGCGGGGGTCAGCGGGTTGGCCGGATCCTGCGGGATGGCGTCCAGGTCGTCGCTCGCGGGCAGACGCCAGGCCTCGAGGCCGCGCCCGCCCGAGGCGGCCACGAGGGTCTCGCGGAGCTCGGCGGAGAGTGGCGGATCGGAGGAAACGCCCCCACAGCCGCCGAGCAGCGCGAGGGCGAGCACGGGGGCCGTCGCCGTCGCGGCGCGGGATCGGCGACGGTCGGGCGTCGCTGTCGGGTCGATGGTCATGTTCCTGCTCCGCGGACGGGTCGGGTCGATGCGGAGAGTGTTCGGCCGGCGCGTGGGAGCGGCCGTGTCAGGAAGCGTGGTATTCGGCGGTCACGACGTGGTATCCGGTCCGATCGATGGCCGTCGCTCGCGACTCACGGCTTCCGGGTAGTGACGTGAACTTGCCGATCGGAGGGCAGTCACCGTGCGCCGGCCTCCCGGTAGTAGCGCTCGGCCCCCGGGTGCATCCGGATCAGCCCACGCGGAGTCGCGGCATAGCGCATGTCGAGCGCCGCGGCCCACGGTGCCTGCGAACTTACCCGATCGATGTTCTCCCAGAACGCGCGGGTGATCCGGTAGACCAGTTCCTCGTCGAGGTCGGCACGCACGGCGATGCCGACGGCGGTACCGAACGAGACGACCGGCGCCTCGTTGACCTGCCCGTCGTAGAGACCGTCGAGCACCTCGGCGACGTGCCGCCACTCCCCCAGCCACTCGTCCACCTCGGGACGGGCGTGACTCTCGGGTCCGACGAACCGGAGCTCCTCGGTCTCTGTGACTTGCAGGAACTGCTGACAGGGGTCGAGGCAGCCGTTGACGTACAGGTCGATCCTGCGGTCGAGGAAAGCCTGGAACCCGGTCTGCCAGCTCGCGGTGATGGCTTCGTAGTCCTCGCCGGCCACGAGACCGGTGGTCGACTCGACCCAACCCGCGGCGGCGCCGTACGCACCGCCCCCCTGGGGTCCGAGGAAGACGGTCGCCCCCTCGAGGTCGTCGAGAAAGAGGATGTCGCTGTCGCCCCGGACCGCGAAGTGGTATGCCCCATAGGGGAACCACATCAGCAATCGCACGTTCTCGGCGCTGACCGGTGCGTCGGATTCGCGGGCGTACATCGCCTCGCCCGTCATCATCAGGTCGTAGATGACGGGCGAGGTCATGGCCAGCTCCAGGTTACCCCGACCGACCTCGAGCTGGTGCAGGGTGGCCGCTCCGCCTGCTGCCACCTCGATCTGCACGTCCTCGAGCCGATCGCTCACGATGTTGGCGAAGGTCGCCATCGTGATGGCTTGCCCGAGGCTCGGTGCGATCGTCGCCATCCGCAGTGTCTTCCCGTCGGCACCGGCCGTGCCGGCGGCAACGAGGACGGCCAGAGCGGCGGGGAGCGCGGTACCGAACGGACGTCTCATCGTCGTCTCCCTGAAGTTGCCCGTGTTCGGGTGGATCCGGGTCGGGCGGCTCTCCCGTCCCTGCGCCGAGTCTGGCGGGGCGTGCGGGGTGACGTGTTCCGAACGCGGTGCAGGACGATCAGGCCGGTACCGACGGTGGCGGCGGGAACGGCGACGGTGTGGAGCGGTACCAACATCCCCAGTCCCGCCGCGATGCGCAGCGCGCGTTCCTCGAGCTGGAGCGGTTCCCTGTCGTGTCCCGCCAGCGCCGACGACAGCAACCACAGCGCGACGGTGAAGGCCGTGACGATCCAGAACAGTGCGTCCCAGCCGATCGCCCCGGGATCGAGCATGGCGCTCGACCTCGATGCCTCCGCACCGAGCCACACGAAGACGCTCTGGAGCTTGTACAGCACGGCCGGATGGTAGGCGAAGACGAACGGGATCAGGAACCCGGCGAGCCCGATCCTCGCCGCCACGAAGCCCGTGCGGATCGGATCGGCTCCCGCGATCGGGGCGGCCGCGAAGGCGGCGAGCGCCACCGGCGGCGTCACCGTCGACATCACCGCGAAGAAGACGACGAACAGGTGCAGCGTCAGTTCGGGGATGCCGACCGCGTCGATTCCCGAGCTGAGCGCGACGACGATGACGAAGTAGGTGGCACCCGGCGGAAGCCCCATGCTCAGGACGATGGAGCCGAGCGCGACCCCGATCAGCACGACGACGAGCGGGCCGTCGGCGAGACGTGCCAGCAGCAGCGACAGGCGCCCGGCGAAGCCGGACAACTGGATCAGGCCGACGATCAGCCCGATGGCCGCCACGATGACGGTGATCGATGCGGACAGGCGGCCGGCGTCGACGAACGCCGCACGCAGTCGTTTGCGGGCGCGAAACCCGGGGAACAGCACCAGCGAGGTGACGAGGGCCGCGAGAAATCCGTAGAATCCGGCCTTCGGCACCGAAGGCTGGATGAAGAGCAACGTCGACAGCACACCCAGTGGAACGATGAAGACCAGGCATTGACCGAACTCGCGCGCGCTCAGTTCCGGTCGTTGCTCGGGCGACAAGGCCCCCACGCCGCGGCGGCGGGCTTCGAGGTGGACCGCCATGAAGACGCCCATGTAGTAGAAGAGGGCCGGCAGGATCGCGGCCACGATGATGTAGCGGTACTCCAGCCCGATCTGACCGGCGACGAAGAAGGCGACGACGCCCATCACGGGCGGCATGATCTGTCCGCCGGTCGAGGCGGCGGCCTCGACCGCGCCGGCGAACGCCGGGCGGAACCCGGCGCGCTTGATCAGCGGGATCGTCATGACGCCGGTGGAGACGACGTTCGAGATCGCCGACCCGGAGAGGGTTCCGAAGAGCGCCGACGAGACCACCGAGGCGTGCGCCGCGCCGCCGACGAATCCGCCGGCCAGGCGATTGGCGACCTTCAGCAGAAGATCCCCGGCGCCGCTCGCCATCAGCACGGCCCCGAAGACGACGAAGATCAGCACGTTGCCCGAGACCACCTGGATCGGCTGCCCGAACATGCCGCCGGTCTGCGCCCAGAAGTTCTGCACCATCGCCCGCAGATTCTGATCGAACGGCACGTTCGAGCCCTGCAGGATACCGCTCCATTCCGGCAAGTCTCCCCGCACGAAGAAGTAGACCACCCAGAGCAGGCAGAAGCCGGCGATGAAGCCGCCGAACAGGCGCCACGCGAGGTAGAGCGTCACCGCCGAGGCGAGAGGGAAGAGCACGAAGTCGATCGGATCGGTCGAGGGCAGGAGCCCCGCATCCGTTGCGTGAACGCCGGCGATCCAGGCGCCGAGTGTCGATACGGCGATTCCCGCCAGCAGCCAGTGGAGCCACCGGAAGCGATCGCGCTCGGGCAAGGACAGCGCCGATATGGTCAGACCGAAGACGATCGGGAGTCCGAGGATCAGAGCGGTGGGCTGCAGCAGGGCGCGCTCGACGGCACGCCACGTCGCGCCGAGCGGGTGCTCGCGCAAGAGCATCCGCTGCTCGCGGCGCGAGAGCTCGTCGAAACCACTCGAGCTGAGCTCGATCAGCAGGCGCAGTCCGTCGGATATCGGTCCACCCGCGGCGTACAGCAAGATGACCAGCGTGAAGACGACAGCAAGGCTGTCCCCGGCTCGCCGTTCGAGGGATGACGGCGGCGCGGCGGCCTTCGGTGTCACGTCGCCCGGACCGGCGGCAGGTCGCGGATACCGGCTGCGTCGGCGCGTGCATCGAACGCCCTCGCCCACTCCGCATCGGGCGCGAGGTGCAGCTCCGCGTTCTCGATCGCGAGCTCTGCCCAGCCGAGCGGCTCCTCTGCCGTGCAGGCGTGGAGCGCGTCGATCTCGGTGCGTGCGAGCTCGAGCTCCTCGTGGCGCAGTGCCGATTCGAGTACCAGTCGATGGAACCAGAGGACGCCCTGGGCGCGCTGCGGCCGCCGCACGAGCTCGTTCCCGATCTCGATCGCGCGCCGACGCGCCGGCGTGTCGCCGACGAGCGCGAGGATGCCCAGCCGCCGTGCCGCCGTCCGTCCGAGAGGAACGTCGACCTCGACGACCGGACCGAGTACGGCGTTCGCCTCGGACGGTTCGCCGCGGCGGTACGCGAGGAGCGCCTGCATCTCGACGAGGTCATCGGCAAAGCGCTGCTCCCGGCTCCCCGGCAGCAGCTCGGCCACACGGCGCAGGTCCTCTTCGGTGCCCACGAGATCGAGTCCGGAAAGACGGACGTCCGATCGGACGAGGCGCGCGATCATCTCGATGTGGAGAGCGCCGGAATCCCGTGCCTCCTCGACCGCCAGATCGGCGAGAACACTCGCGTGAACGCCCGGATCGGAGAGGTGACGAGCGTAGGCATGCACGTACCCGAACTCCTCGATCACCATGCCGAAGCCGCCTTCTCGCGCGATCGCGATCGCGCGCTCGAAATGCGAGCAGGCCGTCCGCATTCGCCCGGCCGCACGAGCCGCCTCGCCGAGACCACCGTGCGCACGGGCCACCGCCCGGCGATCCTCCGTGGACTCCGCCAGCGCCAGGGCGGCGGCGTGATGGCGCGTGCAGGCCTCGGAGTCGCCGTGGCTGAAGGCGAGAACGCCGCGCTGCTCGTGGATCTCCGCCCGAACGACGCCGCCGATGCCGGCGCGCTCGACGAGGTCCTCGGCATCATCGAGAACGCGGTCAGCCTCCGAACGGCGATCGAGACGGTGGAGCACGAGCGCCGTCCGCGTCAGCATGGACGCCTTCGTCGGGTGTCGGATCGCCTGCGCGTGTGCCGCCCGGTAGTCGTCGAGCGCACCGTGCAGATCCCCGCGGATCCGACGGACGGCGGCTCGGCAGGAGTGGAGCTCGGCCAGCGCCTCGGGATCGCCGGCGCGTGAGAGACCGTCCTCGATGCAGGGCAGGGCGAACCGGAACCGGCGGGCCGCGATCATCGCGTTGGCGGCGGCCGCCGCCGCACGCGTCGCATCGACGTCATCGTCCGAGAGGCGTGCGTGATCGACCCAGCGGATGGGGTCGCGGTCGCGGTGGTACGCGGCCGCCCGACCGTGGAGACGCCGCCGGAAATCCTCGGGAACGCTCTCGTACACCGCGCGGTGGACCAGGTCGTGGCCGAACAGGGTACGCTCGCCATCGGCGACGAGGAGGTCGCCCGTCGGCCGCGGAGGCGGCGTGCCGAAGACGTCCCGGAACTCGGTCGATGAGAACCGTCGCCCGAGGATCGACGCCTGCCTCAGCGCGGTGCGTTCCGCGTCGGGCACCCGCTCGATCTGCTCCTGCACGAGGGCGCTGATCGTCGACGGCAGGCGCTCGTCGGCCAGCTCGGTCTCGAGCAGGCGCAGCAGGAAGAGCGGATGGCCACCGGCGAGCGCGAGCGCGCGCTCGATGCGCCGCTCGCCGGCACCGACCGAACGCGCGAGGCGCTCGGCAGCGGCGGGGGACAGCGGCGCGAGCGAGAGCCGGAGGAGCGGCGTGCGGCCGCGCGCCGCGAGCCTCGGCCCGAGGCTTTCCGCGCACGGTCGTTCGCTCAGCAGCATGACCAGAGGGTGGCGTGCCGCCGCGTCGGTCAGGTGCAGCAGGTAGGAACTCGCGACGTGATGCGCCCAGTGGCAGTCCTCGATCACGAGAAGCAGTCCGCTCCGCCTGGCCGCTACCGCCAGGAGCGCCTCCGTCATCTTCAGCTCACGGCGGAAGCGCTCCTCGGGCACGAGGGCATCGAGTCGCAGACGCTCGCCGACGGCAAGCTCGCGCCCCTCCAGTGTCGCGAGCACCGCCTCGTCGAACAGGTCGTCGACGGCAGGGCGGAGCTTGGCGGGAAGCGCGGCCGCGATCCGCTGTCCGAGAGGATCGGCGGTCCCGAACGAATCGAAGCCGATCCACGCGCTCGCCGCTCCGTTCGCGGCCAGCTCGTCGGCGATCTCGCGGGTGAGTCGGGTCTTGCCGATTCCCGCCTCGCCGCCGAGATGGATGACGATTCCCCGATCGCCGGCCAACGCGGCGCGGGCGGCGCCGAGTATCTGCCCGAGTTCCGCCTCGCGACCGACGAAGGTCGCTGCGGGCCGCCGGGGCCGGGCGAGGCGTTCGGCGAGGCGCGGCTCGGTCGCGAGTGTGCCGGGCGCCGTCGACGCGGCGAGCCGGAGCGCGCGGGCGCCCATCCGCGTCGTCGGCACGGGCGCATCGCCGAGTAGCAACGTGCTCTCCGCCAACCCCAGCGACGCACGTGCTCCGATCTCGTCCAGCACGGCATGCGCCACGCCGGCGGCGGCCACCGCATCGGCTTCCCGGGTCTGTTCGAGTCCCCAGACCGCCACGAGATGGCCCGCGTCCGACAGCGGGACCGTGCCGCCCGCGGCGACCACGGCCTCGGCGAGGACCGCCGTCCAGTCCTCGCCGCTCGCCTCGTCGGCCTCGAGCGCGGCGAGCACGACGACCTGTCGCAGATGGACGTCGGTGGGCGCGGGCGAGGACGGCCCCTCCGTGGCATCGCCGGGTCGTGAGCGTCGAAGGCGGCCGCCACGGATCGCCTCCGCGAGCGCCGTCGTCTCCGACTCCGGCAAGGTGCCGAGCTCCGTTCGCAGGAGATCGCGCAGCGCGGCGAAGCGTGCGAGCGCCGTCGCCGTGTCGCCGCGCGCGGCGTCGAGGCGCATCAGCGTGCGGTGCGCTCGCTCGCGCAGCGGCTCGAGCGCGAGTAGCCGATGCGCCAGCTCCGCCCCCTCCGGCCGATCGCCCAGTCGGTCGAGTTCGGCGGCGAACGCCTCCGTCGCGAGTTCGCGGAGACGGGTGCGCTCGGCCTCCAGCCAGTCCTCGATCGACGGATCTCGGAACGCCTGCCCCTCCATCAGGTCGCCGCGATAGCGGCGGATCGCCTCTGCCGCGTCGCCGCGTGCGAGCGCCGCGCGAAACGCGTCGACGTCGATGTCGATCGTGTCGGGCAGCGCCACGCTGTCGGGCTCGGGGGTCGCGATCGTGACCCCCGCGCGGCGCAACCGGGTGAGCGTCTGGCGCAGGCTGCCGCGCGCCTGCTCGGGGTCGCTCACGCCCCAGAGCAGGCGGGCGAGCCGCGCACGACTCAGCCTCCGATGTCGCGCCAGTGCCAGCGCCGCTAGAAGCGCCCGCGCCTTGCGCGCCGAGAGCGGCAACGGTGTGCCGTCCGACTCGAGTCCGAATCCTCCGAGCAGCGTCAGCGACAACGACATCCACGAGACCCCCCTTTCACGCAGGTTTCCCGGTACGAGGACGCGTGCTGTTGCGCCTGCGTGCGGAAATGGTCGCCGCGACCCGCGTCGATGATCGATTGGCGAGCAGCGATTCCAGGCGACCCGAGGCCTGCGTGATCGACGGCGGTCATGACTATCGTACGCTCATGCCGCCTTCGGCAATCGAGCGGCCGATCGAAGACACTCCTGGCGGTTGCTGTTGTACCAAGGCGTCGTGGTGACTTGCAGCATGCTGAGTGTATTAGACGTACTTTCTCGAATTGCCCTCAGGCGCTCGGAGCGCGATCGTTTCCGCTCGGTCGGGGCGGCGCACCGCTCACGGCCGGACCAGGAGGCCGTGCGAGAGGTCCAGAACCCTCGGGGCACGGGAATCTTCCTTCCCAGCGGATGACGAGCACGTCTCGCTCCCCCCGAACGAGAGTCCGGTTTCGGGGAGCAGCGACACATCGGCGGGAACGAGGGTCAGGGATCGGTCACGCGACGCGCCACGCCGATTCCGGCCCCGCGGCGCGACGGAACGCGACGCGAGCGCCGCTCACGTCGCGGGCCTCGAGCACCTCGACATCGCCGTCTTCGTGAAAACGCGTGCCGTCGGCGAGGATGCGGGGCGCGGCGAGCGGTGACACCAGCGTGAATCGCCAGGGTGCGTGCTCGGCACAGGCACGTCGGACCTCGACCAGTCGACCGCGCGCGTCTACGCCGGCGACGTGCAAGATCGTGTCCTCCCCGTGCTGTCTCGACCAGAGCGCGAGCGAGGCCGGAGCGACTCGGAGTGGGCGGAAATTCGGGGAGGACTGCGCGACGGGGGCCGCGCTCCAGCCGCCCGTGATGTCGTCGTGCGCGAACTCGAGCGCGCGCCCCTTCGCGTCGACGGCTACGAGGTACCGTACGCGGCGGCCGGCGTGTCGGTACGAGGTCGTGACGACGCGGCTCGTGCGGTGGACGGCGTGGAAGGTGCGGCTCGTGACGTCGCTCGGAGTCCATCGCCCCCTGCCGTTCGAGGGGCGACTCAGGACGAGCAGGTGGCCGAAGCGGTCGGGCAGGGCGAGGTGCTCGCGCGCGGTGCCGTCGCGTGCATCGACGCTTCGCCAGTGGGCCGGACGCACCTCGCCGAAGCGTCTGTCCGTATGCGCGCCGATGTTCTCGTACCCTCCGGTCGAGCCGTCGTGCGCCGCGACGCGCTCCCACAAACGTCCATGCGCGTCGACGCCCGCCGCGTGGTGCTCGAAGTGTTCGTCCCCGTCGCGCTCGCGCTCCCTCCAGCGGACGAAACCGGCGGTTCCGAACGAGGGTAGTGCGGCGCGAAGCGGCGAGCGCTCGGCCGTCGCTCGGCAGCGCTCGAGCGGCTCGTATCCGGCGTCAGCGATCGCGTCGGACGAGCGCCGGATCGGGGTGGGAGGCTTCAGGGTCAGAGGAAGCGGGACGGGGGCGACGACGGCGTTCGCGCCAAGTCGTTCGAGCAGGTGTTCAAGCACGGGGAGTCGTCTCCGAGACGCGCGATGCCGGGAACGTCGGGCATCGATCGACGAGGTGGACATGGTGGGCGGCGGGCGTTGGCGCGAACGTGGGAGCGGGCGTGTTATCAATCGGCGCGACCGTGGAAAGTTCGGTACGTCGTTTGGCGACCATGACAAGGGGAATGGCGCGAATACGTGCCACCGTCGATAGCGGGGGCACCGAGGTTGCGTTCGGCAGCCCGCTCGAGATCGCTTTCGGCCCGAGCGCGTCCGGTCACGCTGCTGTCACGCTCCGGGGCACGGGACGATCACGCCGTTAGGTCCTCATGGCGGGTCACGACACCGACCACCCGGGGTACCCGCGATGAGAACGAGCGTCCTTCGAACCCGCGCATCCCCCGACGTCACGCTGGCGGCCGATCTCGCCACCACGATGGAACCGAACCCGCGCGTCGAACCGGCGTCCGATCGACCGCGCATTCGTCTCGTCGACGCGCTCGAGGTGCGGCGCGACGGAGAGGCGATGATGCTGCCGGCCTCGCGCAAGACCCGCGCACTGCTGGCCTACCTCGTCATGACCGGGCGTTCGCACCGGCGCGAGCGACTCTGCGAACTGTTCTGGGACATTCCCGATGATCCGCGCGGGGCGCTTCGCTGGTCGCTCAGCAAGCTTCGGCGCCTCGTCGACGAGCCGGGACGAACGCGGATCGTGGCCGATCGGGCGCGCGTGGCGTTCGTCACCGATGGCCTGGACATCGACGGTGACGACGTCCGCGTCTCGCGTGCGCAGCTCGACGCACCCGCCCTCGAGCGAGACGAGCTCGTGCGGATCGCGGAGCGGCTCGAGCGCCCGCTTCTCGTCGGGCTCGATCTGCCGAGACAACCGCTTTTTCAGCGCTGGCTCGACGAGCAGCGACGGACGCGTGACGCGTTGCTTGCCGAGGCAAGCGAACGCCTCGCCACCGTCGCCCCCGGTCCTGTCGCCCCCAGCGCCACCGCGTCGACGGTGGTACCGACTGCCGTCCCGATCGCCGCCCCGGCCGTCACCTCGCCGTACACGGCGCTCGACGACGAATTGCGCGGGCAGGTCACGGCATTGCCGCGGCGGCGAGCGGCGCATCAGCGGGTGCGCTTCTGTCGTGCGCCGGACGGCGCGCGCATCGCCTATGCTTGCGTCGGCGACGGCCCACCGCTGGTGGCCGCGGCAGGCTGGCCAAGCCATCTCGAGCTCGAACGCGGCGCACCGGTGCGCGAGCCGCTGCTCGAGACACTCGCACGCGGATACACCCTCATCCGCCACGACGGCCGCGGCGGCGGCCTCTCCGGTCGTGACGTCGACGACTTCTCGCTCGACGCCCGGGTGGGCGATCTGGAGGCTGTCATCGACGCGCTCGGGTTCGAGCGCTTCGCGCTGCTCGGAACCTCGCACGGGGCGGCGGCGGCGATCGAGTACGCGGCGCGTCATCCCGCTCGCGTGTCGCGCTTGCTGCTGCTCGGGCCGTGCCTCGTCGGCTGGCGTCGAGACGAACGCTCGCCCGAGCTCGTTTGCCACCACGAGGCGATCGTGACCCTCGCAGCGACGGAGTGGGACAGGTCGAACCCCGCCTTCCGCCACCTGTTCTCGTCGCTGTTCATGCCGAGCGTGGCAGCCGCGACGCTCGGCTGGTTCGACGAGTACCAGCAGCAGGCGATGTCGGGCGCAAACGCCGCGCGCCTGCTCGCGGCGCTCGGCGATATCGACGTGCGCGTCCGCTTTGCCGAGATCGAGGCACCGACACTCGTCGCGCACGCGCGCGGCGACCAGTATCGGCCCCTCGAGGATTCGCTGTCGCTCGCGACCGATCTTCCGGATGCGGAGTTCATCGAGCTCGACGGCGACGCGCACGTCCTGCTCGGCGACGAACCGGCTGCGGCGGCGTTCGTCGACGTCGCCCGATCATGGCTCGCGGCGTGAGCGTAACGCTCGCGCGACCGGCGTCCGTCCCCGTGAAGTTGCTCAGGGGAGCATGTCGAGGTTGTCGTCGGCACGGGTCCATCGCGTCGACGATGCCGAGGTGTCGATTCGTGCTACATCTGTCCGATAGATGATGGATCCGACGACGATTCGACCGTACCGGACGTCCGACGCGCGGACGCTCGCCGAGATCTTCTTCGATGCCGTGCGCGACGGCACGGCACCTCACTACGACCGGCGACAGCGCGAGGCCTGGGCACCGACCTTGCCCGAACCTTCTGCCTGGGCTGCGCGGCTCGCGGCGCAAACGGTGGTCGTGGCGGAACGAGAAGCCGAAGGGTTCGCCCTGAGTTTCGCGAGGGGACGAGCGGATCTTTTCTCCGGACCGTTCACCGTTGATCGATCGGTCCGGGATTCACGGTGGGACGACGAAGACATGGAATCATGAAGCTGGAAGAGCTCCGAAGGAGATACCCCGATGCCGTCATGTTCACGTTCGGCGACAGCGAGCGTCTCTGCGCCCGGCTGCTCGACCTGGTTCGGGAGGGGAAGAAGACGGCGACCTGCGGTGCGTTGCGGGACTTCGTCGACGGAGGCGAGGCGTTGCCCACCGTGGGGCGAAGGGACATCGCCCTGAACTGGGACGGAACGCCCTCTCTGGTGATCGAGACGGTCGGAGTGGAACAAAGGCGATTCCGCGACGTGGACGAAGCATTCGCCTTGCAGGAAGGAGAGGACGAGAGTCTGGAGGGCTGGCGGGAAGGGCATCGAGCGTACTTCGAGCGAAACGGCGGCTTCGATGGCGAGATGATGCTGGTCTGCGAGCGGTTCGAGCTGGTGGAAGAAATAGCGCAGGAGGAGCCGGGAGCGCGACCCGGGGCGGGGACATGACACGACAGCGCCAGGGTGCGGTGCGTTGGGCGCGCGAAGCCGCGATGGAGGGAGTACCGTGATCGAACAGCACACCTTGCTGACGTATTTCGCCGTGCTCGTGGGGTTCGTGCTCATCCCCGGGCCGGCGGTGCTGCTCACGCTCGCCCGGGCGTCCGGCTCGGGCACGCGTGCGGGCGTCGCGACGGCGCTCGGGATCGGCGTCGGGGACCTGATGCACACCGCGATGACGGTGATCGGGCTCTCGGCCGTCGTGCTGGCCTCGGCCTGGGCGTTCACGCTGATCAAGTACCTCGGCGCGGCCTACCTCGTGTACCTCGGGATCCAGGCGATGCTCGAGCGGAACGTCGCCTTCGCGGGCGAAGCGAGCGCGAGGCTGTCGCCGCGCCTCGCGTTCCGCCAGGCGGTGATCGCCGAGGTGCTGAACCCGAAGTCGGCGATGTTCTTCCTCGCGTTCCTGCCGCAGTTCGTCGACCCGGGCACCGGTGCGGTCTGGCTCCAGCTTACCGTGCTCGGCGTGCTGTTCGTGCTCGCAGGGCTGTCGACGACGATCACGGTCGCCGTCGCGGCGGGGCGCATCGGGGCGGCGCTCGGCGCGAGCCCCGCCGTCGCGCGCTGGCAGGACCGGGTGGTCGGCGGCATCTACTGCGCGCTCGGCGTCCGGCTCGCGCTGCAGGAGCCGTAGGGGCCAGCTGTCCGCCGTCCGGCGTCGCGACAGGCCCTCGCCGACTGCCGCTAACCGGACCCGGCCGACGTCCGGATGGCTGACGGCAATCGGAGCACGGCGCGACGAGTCCGCCGTGGCGACGTTCGTCGATGCCGCACGGGATCGGTTCGACGGACGAGCCGACGACCGTCATGAGTCGTCGTCCGGCTCTTCCCGTTCCGGCAGGCGGTGGCCCTGTCACCCGTACCGCCTGGCAAGGACAGCGGTTCGGGCGCCGGCCCGCGATCCCGAGTCGGGCGCTCGGTATCGTCAGCTTCCGGGCTCGAGGCGAAGCACGATCTCTCGACACTTCCCGCCGCTGCCTTGCCGATCATCGGCCGGGGCGACAGCTACGGGTAGGAGTCGTTGCTCACGAGGCCGCGGGGTCTTCGGGCACCCGTCTGTTCAGAGGCGATCCGATCGGGACAGTGCTCGCGAACGTAGTCCATCCCGAAGTCGAACCTCGTGCGATGGACGACGGTGGCACCGTCCGCATCCCACTCCGCTTCCAGCGTCATGCCATCGACATCCGCACGCTCGTTGATGCCACGGGTGTCCCAGACGTCGATGGGGGTTCCGTCCCGGGTCTGGCCCACGCCGGTCCCGCAGTAGTCCGCGCGCACCATGCGGATGCACGCCTGGTGCAGATCGCGCAGCCCTTCCTGCCATCGGACGTAGCCCCAGGTCACGCACTTGCCGATCGGACCGTCCGTGCAGGCGAGCGTCATGCCTTCCCCGTGCCAGCGCATGGTGTCGTCCCAGATGCCCTGCAGGGGTATCGCACCGACCGCTCGTCCCTCCGCGGTGCCGCAGGAAGGCTTTCCGCCGGTCTCGAAGAAGTAGAGCGCATAGGCGCCTTCGTCCTCGATTCTCTTCAGGACGACGGGGACGTCTCGCACGCCGTCATCCATCTGCAACACCATGCCGGCCGCGACAGGGATGTCCGCCCGGGCGCAACTCGCGGCGGCCGTGAAAAGCGCGGCGACGAACAGGGCACTGGATTTCATGTCGATCTCCTGTCGGAGTGGAGTGTCGGGCACGCACCGAGCGCGCGTGCCCGACGGGCCTCAGTCGCGGATGACCAGACGTCCGTCGACCGCGGCGACGGTGCCGATGCCGGTCGGTGCCGAATCGGTTCCCTGGCTGTTCAGCTGCAGACCGTTCAGTCCTGCCCGGTTGAGGGCGAGACGGTTGAGGGCGAGACGGTTCACCACGATGCTGTTGTACATCAGCGAGTTGCTGAACTTCGCTTCCGCATCGGGGCGGTCCGCGGCCGACGCGCTGGCCACGATGGCGAGTGCGGACAAGCCGCTCAGCGTCGCCGCCCAACGATTCCTGGTCGAAATCTTCATGCTCTTCACTTTCTCGGGTTGATTCGATGGTTTCGAGGGATCTCGTCGCCACCGGGATGATCGGACGAGCGGCTCTCCATCGAGAGCCGTCGTCCTCGGGAGTCTCGACTCACCGTTCCGTCGATCGAGTCGAGGAGGTGACGATCCCGCACCCGCGTGTGCACCGGCATGTGAACGCGCGTGGTAACGCCTCCGCCGAACGAGGTATTTCGGTTCGCGGGTGCGAGCTTCCGCCGCCGCGGGGAACGGTCACCGCTCGACCAGCGCCGGTTGCCTTACCCGGAGGATGGACGTCGTGGCTCGCGTCCCGATCGTGTCCCCTCGCTACCGGCGCTCGCTCTCGCGAAGGCGCTCGAGCAGCGTGTCGAGGACGTCGTCGGCGCGGGTCCAGAGGAGCGATCCCCCTTCGGCCGGCTCGACGTGACGAGTGCTCCGGCTCAGGCGTGACGCCAGCGTCGCGCCGAAGTCGGGTGAGTGGACGGTGCTCGTGTCCAGCGCGCCGTACCAGAGATCGACCGGTACGGCGATGTCCTCGACGGCGAACGGCCAGGGCGCCAGGGCGTTGACCAGATCGCGGGCGTAAGCCGCCGCGCCGTGGCGGAAGCCCTCGTCGAGGCAGGCGCGGTAGCGTACGCCGAATGCGTCGCTCGCGTAGAGACGCCGATCGACGTCGGCGCTCATGCCGAGGATCAGCTGCCAGAGACCGTCGGCCGTCGCGAAGGCGGCGAACTCCGCCTCGAACCGTGCGGGGTCCCGCTCCACGGCCGTCAGCATGACCGCGACGTCCGGATGCAGCCGCGGCCGCAGTGCGGCGTGCGTCAGCTTGTCCTGGGCAGATACCAGCGCGACGCCCTGCACGGTTCCCGTCGCCGCGAGCGCCAACGCGAACGGCGCCCCTTGCGAGAAGCCGACGGCTCCCGCGCGCCTTGCGCCGAGCGTTGCGAGCAACGTCCGGGTGTCTTTCGTCCACGAGCCGAGCGTCTTGTCCGGATGCGGATCGGACGCGCCGAGACCCGGACGGTCGACGGCGATCAGACGCAGGCCGAGCCGCGTGAGCGCATCGGCGCCGAATCCCATCCGTCCCGACATCGCCGCCCCGGTGCAGAAGAGCACGGCAGGATCGTGTCGTCCCCCCATTCGTGCCACGCCAGCCGGCGACCGTCGGGCAACTCGAGCGTCCTGCTGCGCCGCGGTGGCGCGAGTGACGCTTTCTTCTTCGTGGTAGCGACTTTCATGGCGGAAGCCCGTCGGACGGACGAGGCAGCGCCCCGCCGGACGCGGGCCGACGGGACGCTGCGGGGAACACCGACCGGTCAACGACCGCGGCTCAGTGGATCGTCAGGTCGAACTTCGTCACGGTCAACGGCGCGTCGGCGTGCTTGTTGGAGAGCTCCAGTAGGTAGCGCCCGTCGACGAACGGCGCTTGCAGGAATCTCGTCCCTGCCGAGGAGGCGAACGGCGTTGTCGGCTCCTTGGTCCCTGCCTCGTTCGACTTCGGAACGTCCAGGATCCTCATTCGATCACCCGACACCGGGTGCACCAGGGTCGCCTTCACCGTGTGGATGTCTTCGTGACTGCCCGCGAACTTGAACGAGGCGGTCTTCAGCGCGTGGATGCCGTCGGCGATGCCCAGATTCACGTCGATCGGTACCGTCACCCGCGAGCTGTCGGCCGGCACGATCACCTCCTCGCCAAGCGAGACGGTTCGGTCGCGCGGTCGCACCTGCATGACGATGTCGTCCAAACCGCTGCGCTTGCGCCCGACGGGCGTGAAGCAATCGTAGCTTCCGGGACCGGACGCCTCGGCGCGTCGTTGCCACAGCGTCTTCAGGCAGCGGCCGAGCGCCTGTTGACCGAACTGGTTGGGGTGCATGGACTCCTGCAGACGCCCCTGGCTTCGCGAGAAGTCCGAATCGCCCCTGATCGCATCCGCGATCTGATCGGCCGTGTGCCAGACGGGAATCCGATCGAGCAGCTTCAAGAACTTGACCGGGTGATCGACGTAGGCGTCGACGAAGCGCACCCATTCCGACGCCTCGAGTGTCATCTCCGAGTCGCCGCTCGCCTGCTGGCCGCGAATCGGGCGCTTGTCGCAGAGCTGATGTCCCTCGAACGCGTCCTTGACGTTGATGAAGTCGACCCGCTCCGTTTCGGCGAGCGCCGCGAACACGCCGTTCAGCAACGGCATCAGGCGCGATTCGATGCGGCCGAGGTCACCTCCGCGGAACGGGCACTGTTCGGCCAGTCGATTGAAGTCCCCTCGGCTCCGATGCTGCGAGGAATCGCTCTGCACGATGCTCGGATAGCCCATCAGCACGATGCGGTAGTCGTCCCCTTCGCGCTTGTCGTGCCGCTCCATCATCTTGCGTAGGACACCGAGCGTACTGCTGGTCTTCTGCCGGACCAGGTTCAGCGCGCTCACCCGCTTGTCGACGGAGCCCGTGCAGTTCTGCTCGAGACCGGTCCCGAAATCCTTCGCCCAGGCCTTCATGCAGCCTTCGATCAGGTTCGAGAACCCCATGTCGTTGCCACCGACGCCGATCACCACCAGGCCGACGTCGTGGGTGGCGAGCAACTGTTCCAGCCGATCGATCTGCGGCGCTTCGCCGCGAAACGCTTCCCCGTTGTTGGCGAGCGGTAGTAGGTGGCGGTTCTTCGCGCCCGAGCAGGCGAGGTTGATGGTCTCGTCGAACTCGCCCTTCAGCGAGTGGATCGGTGCCGTGAACGAGCGGTGACAGGCGTTGGTGACGCTCTCCGGCTCGTAGACCGAGGACGTGCCCCGCCCCCGCGTGCCGTCGGTGCCACGGTTGCCGGCGGCCGGGAAGCGACCGAACCCCGGACCGTCGGAGTTGCCGCGCCAGCGTCCGCCCTCGCCCGAGGCGAAGCTGTCGCCGAGCACCACGGCGGTGGTAGGCTTCGGCGGCAGTGTCGAGAACCGCCTTTCCGCCTGTCGAAGCACGTTGTCGGGCGAGCGAACCTCGACCCGGAACGTGTAGCCACGGTTCGGTTGCAGGTTCCGCGCTCGCGCCAGTCTGAATCCGCCGGAGTTCGGGGGATCGACCTTCACGGTCCGGAAGGGACCGATCACGCCGCTTCTGAAGGACACGCGGGTTTCCCGCTCGTTGGTGCAGGCATCGTGGTAGCGGATGGTGATCGAGTTCCGCGTCCGGTTCTCCACGGCGGCGTCGATCCGGGGCGGGTTGATGCACGAGGTGTCTCGCAAGGTGGTGAACGAGCGCGTGATCTGCCTGACGACGTTGTCCGGACCGCGGACCTCGACCTTGAACGTGTAGCGGGTGTTCGATCGAAGGTTGCGCGCGTCGGCGACCCTGAACCCCCCGGAGTTGGGCGGATCGACCTTCACGGTATCGAAGGAGCCGCGCACGCCGGCGCGAACCGAGACCCGGGTCTCCCGCTCCCCGCTGCAGGCGTCGTGGTAGCGGATGGCGATCGAGTTCACGGTTCGACTCGTCGCTGTGGCGTCGATCTGCGGGGGGTTGTCGCAGGCGGCGTGCGCCGATGGCGCGTCCAGCGCATGGAGGGCGCAGGCGCACAGGAACAACGTGCCCAGGCGCGCGTTGCGTCGCCGATAGTGTGCAGCGGAAGACATGAGGGTTTCTCCGTCAGGTGATGCCGATACCCGGTGACAGGATCGCGCCGTTCTCGGTGCGGTCCCGACCGGGCGGTGTCCGGTCGAGCCGCCAACGGGCAGGCGGTCTCGACCTCGGAATCCGATGTTGGGTCTCCGACGTGGTGGCGAGCGTGGTAGGACCCGTTGGAAAGACAACCGCAGGCGTTGAATCGATCGGCCCGGCGAAGCTTGGCGAACCGGTCGTGGGAATGGCGGATCGTCAGCCTTTCGGTCGTGGCGGTCGGCGATGCGGTGGTCCACCGGCAATGACACCGTGAGGGCCGATTCGGGTGCGTCCGTCACCGGCCTGGCCATCCGGCTGATCACGATCGGTCTCTCGTCTCGGCATGCAGGGCGCGGTGTTCGCCGTGGGCCGGCCGAGATCCCACAGACCTTGGCGAGGCCGCGAAGGCAGACGTTCACCGTGCCGGCGAACTAGCTATCGGTCCCGGTAGAGCCACCGAAAAGCCTGCTTCAGTTGCTCGCGCGGACGATCATCCACGATCCGATCGTGCGCGACGACGATCCTGTCGACGGGGAGCTTCAGGAGCGGTTCGACGGAACGTCGCAGCGCCGCCTTGTCCTTCGCGGCGAGCTTCATCGTGCGGGACATCGCCAGCCGGCCGTCGACGCCGAGCAGCCGCGCCACGAATCGCGTGAATCTCGTGTTGTCGGGTCCGAAGCAGAAGAGCAGGTCGGTCAGCAGCAGCGTGCCGCTCGCCCCGTGGAACCAGACGGTCTCGTTCAGGACGGGCAGGCCGTCGATGAACCAAGACTCGAGGTCCGAGCGCCAGGGGCCATTGCCGGGAATCGTCGGACACGGTGCCAGCTCGGGCCGCTTTCCGGCGAGTCCGGGGGCGACGAAGAGCTCGGCCTTCGGGAATGCCTGCAGGAACGGTTCGACGAACAGGTGATGGGTCTTGTTCGGCGCGACGACGTAGCGTGGTTCGCCCAGTCGTGACAACTCCTGCACCAGGTCGTTGTCCGGCGCGACCGGCGAATGGATCTAGAGCGCACCGTCCTGCAGGCGGACCACGGTCATGCGCGTCGTCACGACGACGGGGCCGAAGTGCAGCGCGCGCGTCGCGTGCCACATCCGATCCGGTACGAGCTCCAGTGGCGGCATGGTCTTCATCGTCGTTTCCTCCGTTCGCGGGGCGAGTCGCGACTGCCGGACGGCTACTGCAGTCCTGCACCGGCGAGCGACTTCGCGGAACGCGTGGCGCGCGTCTGCCGGTGCAGGGGCATCGTGCTCTCCGTCGTCCGCAGACGCAGCGTTCGCTTCGGTCCGGGGTAGGCGATGGTGCCGCGTCGTGATCTGACCGCCCGCGCCGCGGGCCCGCGCCGATCGATCCCGGCCAGGGCGCCGTCCGGCAGCGTCGCCCCTCCGCCGCCGGCCAGTCGCACACCGCGCGCGGTGTCGATCGTCACCGGCTCGTAGTCCGGGCGGAACGACACACGGTCCCCGGCCGCGGCGAGGTTCGGCCTGGCGCTCACGCCGGACGCGTACTCGGCGTAGGCCGGCGCGCTCAGCCGCTCGGCGTCGCTCAGCTCGGCGTACTGGGCCGGGGCGAAGCGGTCCGTCAGGACGTCGGTCGGGACCTCGATCGGGACGCGCCCCGGCGACGCCCTGCCGAGCGTCATCCGAGCGATGCGGAACCCTTGCTCGGCTTCGGGCACGGGAAGCTCGCCGTAGCGCGTGATGCGCTCGCCGAGCGGCACGAGGGTCTGGCGCACGCCGAGACGGCCCTGCGGGTGGACGAGGGGCGTCGCGTCGGCTTCGCCGCGCGTGTCGCGCAGCGTGACGGCGGTCCCGCCGGACGGCGCCGTCGCGCCGCTCCACGCGCCCGGTCGCTCGAGCTCCTCGAGCAGCAGCGCGCGCAGCGCCGCCGGTCGCACCGGCAGACGATCCGGTTCGTCGCCGAGCGTCAGGTCGAAGCGCACGCTCGCGCCGACCCCCGCGACGGTGAACCGTACGCGACCGGCCGCCTGCCACGGGCGCGGTCCGGACAGCGACAGCGCGAGCTCGACGCCGAGCACCACGCGTCCGCGCATGCGAATCACGGCCGCTCCCCGCACGGCCACGGCGAAGCGGAACGGCTCGAAGCGGAACAGCGTGTCGAACGACAGGAAGGCCTCGGCCGAGAAGATGCCCGCCTTCGCGAACGCGTCGACGCGGGCGCCGCACTGCACCGAGTTCGTCGTCAGCGCGAAGTAGCTCTCGAGGCGCAGGCGACGGCTCGACGACGCGCTCAGGTCGATGCCGACGCGGCGCAGGGCGGGGAAACCCGCCGGCGGCGTCGCGCCGGGGTGGAAGCCACCGATCGCGAGCGCGAAGTCGGGATCGTCGCCGAGCCAGCGCGCCCGCAGCGCCGCGTCCCCCTCGAGGCGGAAGCCCGCGATCGTCGAGTCGACCAGCGAGGCGTCGATCGCGAGGGTGCCGGCATCGAAGTCGATGACGCCGAACAGATCCATGTTGATCCGCGCGATCGCCTTGTCGAGCGACGGCAGGCCGAGGCGCAGGCGCCCGAGCAACAGCATCCTGAGCGGGTCGGGGAACTCGAGCACGATGCCGATCTCGGCGGAGAGGATCGGTACCGGTCCCCAGCCGATCCTGATCATCGGGCCGAACAGGTGGGTGCCGCTCGACGGCGGAAAGAAGCGCCCGAGATCGGAGACGATGCGCGGGGCGTTCTCGAGCGCGCGCTCGGGGAACAGCAGCGCGCCGAGCGCGCCGCTCCGGACGCCCTCGCGGAGCGCGTCGGTGTCGGCCGCGCGGTTGACCCCGAGCAGCCCGCCGACGCCGTTCAGCGTGAAACCGAAGCCGAGCGGTACCGGGGCGAACTCCCCGGTGATCAGCAACGCGAGCGAGAACCCCGGACGCCCGTCCGGGCGGCGCGTGTTCAGGATGCCGACGCCGGTCAGCAGGAGCGTGCCGAACTTCAGTTGCACGAGCCCGGCGTACTCGCCCTTGTCGGCGTCGAAGGCGAGGTAGCCGCCACCACTCAGACCGGTCGAGTCGAGCGCGAGGACAACGCCCGCCGGTGCCTTGAAGCGGGTCTCGAGGCGTGCCGGGCGGGTGTCGGCGCCGTCGTTCGAGAAGGCGAGCGCGACCTCGAGACCGACCCGGTCGAGCGTCGCGCGGAACGGACCGAGGTTCGCCGACGCGGTGATCGCGACGGTGAGCGGCACGCGCGCGCCGTCGACGCCGAGGCCGATCGTCAGCGATTCCAGGTGCACGGCATCGAACAGCGATTGCCTGATCGGCAGCGTCACCTCCAGCGCACCGGCGGCGCCGAGGAAGAGCCCGTCGCGCCCGGACCAGCCGACGTCGACCGAGAACGGCGCGTCGAGCCCGCTCGCCGGCAGGAGCGCACCGAGGAAGGCGTCGTCGGCGGGCGGGGAGAGCTGGAGGCGGCCGCCGATCGTCGCGGCGACGCTCGCGTTCTCCTCGCCGGGGCGTTGGCGGAGCCCGAGCCGGAGTCCGACCGAATCGATCTCGAGCGCGCCGAGCCCGGGCTGCTCGAGGAGCGTCAGCGGTGTGCCGATCCGGCGCGAGTGACTGACGGTGAAGCCCATGTCGAGCGCCGCCGGCGCGTCCGCGCCGTCGAGCCCGGTGACGTCCGCCCCGTCCGGGCGCACGATCAGACCGAACGGCACCTCGACCCCGGCGGCGTTGTCGAAGCGCACCCGCGTCGCCTCCGAGACCTCGCGCGAGAGCCCGGCGCGCCCGTGCCCGTACGGCACCAGGGCGAGGCCGGCGTCGCTCGCGCCGTCGACCGAGGCCGGCAGCGGCACGAGCGCGAATCCGAGCTCGCTCTGCACGCCGTCGTGCACGAAGGCGGCGAGCGGCACGCGCAGCTGCTCGACGCTCGGGTGCGGCACCGCCTCCGGTGCGTCCCCCGTCAGCGCGAGGCGCAGCAGCGACGGCGCCTCCTCGAGCACTGTCGGGATGCCCAGGCTCGCGAGCACCGGGGAGAGGCGCCGGAGCAGCTCCTCGCTCCGGAAGTTCGGGCTGCCCCAGCCGTAGGCCTCGCGCGCGGTCGGCTCGAGCCGCTCGATCCAGTCTCGCAGCCGCTCGGGCGCGAAGCGCGCGGGCACGCCGCGGTGCACGTCGGGCAGGCCGACGATGTCGAGCAGGTGAAGGAGGTGCAGCAGATCCGGCTGGTGGGTGCGCAGGTACCGCACGACGAGCGTGTCGAGCACGAGGCGGGCGAGCCGCTCGACGTCGAGCTCGCTCTCGCCGACGAAGGCGAGCTCGCCGAACGCGTCGAAGGTGTCGATGACGGCGGAGGCCGCCTCGAGCACCGCGACGGCATCGCCCGGGGGAGGGGCGCCGTCGACGAGCAGTGCCTCGAGCGTCGCGTAGTGCCGGTCGATGCGCCCGACGAGCACGAGCAGCGCGTCGTCCTCGGGTACCAGCCTGTCGAGATCGATCGCGTGCGTCTCGAGGAACAGCCGCAGGCCGTAGGGCTGCGGATCGAGGCGAGCGGCCTCGGCGAGCGGCTCGAGCAACCGGGCGAGGGCGCCGCCGAGGCGCTCGAGGGTGGTCGGGTCAGGCATGGAGAATCTCCGGGAGCGTCGCGTCCGTCGTCCGTTCGGCACCGGCGGCGCGCGACCGCGTGGCGGGGAAACCGTCGGGCAGGAGCGTCGACTTGCCGCGCACGTAGAGCGTGGTGGGCAGGTTCATCTCGGTCGCGTCGAACGGCACCTCGGTCGCCGAGCTGACGAGGTAGCGTTGCAGCGTCGAGAGCGCGGCGTTGTGAAGCGTGAGCCGCACCTCGTGATGGCCGCCGAGGCGAGCGCCCACGTCGTCGCCGTCGAGCGCGCGCAACACGATCAAGCGGGTCAACCGTCGCTCGGTCTGAGGCAGCTCGGCCTTCCGGACGCACTCGATCATCTTAGCGCGGTGCGCCTTGTGCGCCTCCGGAGCGTCGGCGGGAGCGGAGTCGGGACGCTCGTGCACCGGGCGCCAGATCTCGCGCTGCTGTTCGCGTGGCGCGCCCTGCGAAAGATCGAACGGCGCTCTCTGCCGCGCGTCGTCGCGCCACGCGGCGGGGCCCTCGAGCGTCACTTCCTCGTGGATCTGCGCCATGTCGGCGCCTTCGCCGTCGAAGGTGTGAAGCTCGATCTTCGGACGCGAGTCGCGAGTGATCGGGATCTCGAACTCCAGGTCGACGATCAGGTAGCCGCGGCTCAGCGTGGAGGAACCGAAGAAATGGAAGTCGCCGCGGAACTGCTGCAGCCGCCCGAGAAGGGCGCTGATCTGACGATCGATGCCGCTCTCGTCGATGTCGTTGAAGCGGAACTCGATCTTGGCCGGCTCGCGCAGCTCCGACGCGCCGGAGGCGAGCCGCTGTTCCCCGAAGTGCGAGCGACGGAACAGCAGCTCCGCCTCGCTCGGTCCGAAGGCGGCGGTCAGCACCGTCGCTATCAGGCCGATCGCGATCGCGACGAGCGAGAGCAGCAGTACCGGGGGTGCGACGGCGGAGGCGGACAACACCCCGAGCTTGAAGGCAGCGCCCGCGAGCATCGCGCCGAGCAATCCGAAGGCCGGCCCGATGGCCTCGACGAGGTCCGGCGATTCGAGTGCCTCGGCGACGTCGAAGGTGGCGGCGACCTGCGCGGCGAACACGCCGATGAACCCGAGCGTCGTCGTCGCCGTGCCGAGCGAGCGCGCGACCGCGGGGTTCGTCGCGAGCCCGCCGAAGATCTCGATCGCCGCCCCGCTCACGCCGCTGACCTCCTTGATCAGCGTGAAGAGGTTTCCGGCGTCCCGATCCTCGTCGAACTTGACGAGTGCCTCGTGCACGCTCAGCACGCTGAACACGAGCAGGATGGACGAGGCGATGTTCGGGCGATGGCCGAGCCAGATGCTCTTCGAGTCATCGTGACGGTGGCGCACCTCCTCGAGGATCTTGGATACGTCGCCGTTCGCCTTCGGGTCGAAGTCCTTGTAGAGCGTGTCGAACACGACGAATGCCACCTGGCCGAGCGCCGTGTCCGGATCGAGCTTGCCCTTCCTGGCCGCGGCCGCGACGAGCGGCACGATCTTGCTGCCGTAGTGGAGGTAGGCGTTCAGCAGGTGGTCGGCGGCCACGCGAGCCTTGGCCATGTACGCCGTGTCGACTTCGTCGGTGCCGGGCTTGAGACGCAGGGGCGGCAGGTCACCGACGTTCGGCAGACGCTCCTTCCAGCCCTCCAGCCGTAACGGGTGCAGCATCGGCAGGTACGGGTGTTGCGCGCTGGACTCGCGGGGCGCGGCGACGCTGTCGATCAGGAAGACGATGCCGCCGGGCACGTGTTCCAGACCGGCACTCAGCTCGTTCGCGAAACGGATCTGCATCTCCGGCGTGTACCCCGGGCGCGACTGGCGATCGTCCGAGTTCCGAACCGTGTTGAACTCGCGCAGGAACGGCGTGTCGTCGAGATGTTCCACCAGCGCCTTCGCGGTCCTCTCGACCGCTTTCCAGCGCTTCGTGAAATCCGAGATCGCGCTCTGGAATTCCTTGGTCGCGCTGCTCTCGTGCGCGAACTCGTTGATCAGATCGCCATAGTCCCCGGGCTCCTTCTCGACCAGCAGATCGAAGACCTTCTTGGTCGTCGCGGCCAGCAGGAGCTTGCGCGGTCTTTCGTACTTCGAATCCTCGGGCGCATCGATACCTTGATCGTTACGCAGATCGAAAAGCGCGTCGGTCAGCGCCACGTGCAGCTTCCTGGCCTTGACGGTCTCGGGTAGCTGCACGAGACCGATCGCGGCCTCGTGAGCACCTCGTTCTGCGGGAGGGGACATGGCGTGGGTACCTCGGCGGACGGCGAGCGTTTCGATCGCGCGCTCGCGGGTGAATGGAAGAAGAGCGTCGAGCGAGCGCGGGTCAGGTCTCGACGCGCGCGGTGCGGGCGATCGCGGCATCAGGGCGTGCCGCCGCGTCCGGCGATTCGATCGCGTCGAAGACGAGCCCGCTGCGGCCCTCGCCGCGGCGCGCCGTGCGCCGGCGTCGGCCGAGCCACAGGTGCGCCCGGCCGTCGGCGCCGCGGGCGTACTGCCAGGCGCGGGTCAGGCGGAGTCCCGCCCGCGGCAGCTCCTCGTCGAACATCTCGAAGGCGTCGTCGTTCGCGCCGAGGAAGCGTCCGAACGCGCGCGTCGGCCGCTGACCGCCCGCGTCGGGATCGGCGAGCATCGCGCCGCGTCGCAGCAGCATCACCCCGTCCGACCCGTCCGACCCGTCCTCGCGCACCGACAGCAGCGGAATCCAGTTCGCGGGCACCGTGCTCGCGATGCGGTAGCGCGGTGCGCCGTCGGCGTCCGGTCCACGGGGTGGTGTCGTGTCCGCGGCGTGACGGACGCGCTCCGCGCCCTCGCGATCGAACGGTGTGCCGCCCGAGCCCTCGACGCGCTTCTCGATGCCCCAGGCCTGGTTGGCCGTCTCGTCGCGCACGATGGCAACCTCCTCGACGGGCGCGCCCTCGAAACCCGCGGCGG
>JAULKR010158239.1:0-12689 GCA_032356305.1 Prasiola linearis
AAGGGTTGGGCTGTTCGCCCATTAAAGTGGCACGCGAGCTGGGTTCAGAACGTCGTAAGACAGTTCGGTCTCTATCTGTCGTGGGCGCAGGAGCATTGAGTGGGGCCGACCCTAGTACGAGAGGACCGGGTTGGACGCACCTCTGGTGTATCGGTTGTGGCGCCAGCTGCATTGCCGAGTAGCTATGTGCGGGACGGATAAGCGCTGAAGGCATCTAAGCGCGAAGCCGGCCACAAGATGAGTGCTCCACCCTGACTCGATCAGGACAAGGGCCGTAGGAGACGACTACGTCGATAGGCCGCAGGCCGAAGCGCGGCAACGCGCGTAGCCAAGCAGGTACTAATCGCCCAAGCGCTTCCTTTATATTATTACTTTCAGTAACTCTTTCTTATCAATCGTTCTTGTCGGTGACCTTTTTCACAGGTGTGCCGCAAACTATAAGACGTGCAAACGAGCATGTCAAACCGATTTAAGGCGGTTATAGCGGGGAGGATCCACCTCTTCCCATCCCGAACAGAGCAGTTAAGCTCCCCAGCGCCGATGGTACTGCCCCTTGCGGGCGGGAGAGTAGGTCGCCGCCGCCTTTATTAAGCAAAGGGTCCTTCGCACTTTATGTGCGGGGGGCCCTTTTGTTGTTTAGGGCTATTCAATCGTTGAACTCGGGGAGGGTGAATTGATGACTGTGCGCAGCTGCCTCGCATACGTTGCCTCACTTGCTTATTGGTCAGCCTCAACCCACCAAATAGCCACCGCTAAAGCGATAATTACCGCCCGACTCCCTCGCATCTTCACACCTATGACATTACGGCTTTACATACTCGGCATACTCATAGTTGGCTGTGTAGTCGCCGATGCGCAGAAGTACTTCCAGCAGCAAGTAGACTACGCAATCGATGTAAGCCTTGATCCGCAAACCCATACCCTCACCGCCTCTGGGTCAATCACCTACCACAACAACAGCGAGCAATCGCTCGATAGCCTGCCGCTACACTTGTGGGCAAACGCGTACTCATCGCGGCACAGCCCGTTCGCTGAGCAGTTGCGGCGCCACGACGATGTGAGGTTTGCATTCGCTGAGGATGCCGAGCTAGGTGGATATACGAGTCTTGAGGTTTCAGGCTCCGCAGTACACACTTCGAGGTATGAAAATGTGGAGTTACTCTGGGTAGTGCTTCAAACCGCCTTAGAGCCGCAGGATAGTGTATCAATCAACCTTGACTACACCTTGCGCGTCCCGTCCAGCTTCTCGCGTATGGGACGAGATGAGTTCGACGGCTACCAAATCACTCAGTGGTATCCGAAAGTGGCACTATTCGACCAAGACGGCTGGCATACCATGCCCTACCTCGACGCGGGTGAATATTTCAACGACTTCGGCAACTACATCATCAATGTGACCGTCCCCAGCAATGGCGTGGTCGCGGCTACTGGTACGCTACTTCCCTCGCCTGGGCTAGACTTTCGTAACCAGCGCATCCTATCTAGCGCTACCTCGGACACTGTCCGGATCGATACGCTCACCTATGGACGTGGTACGACTACCTATCCCTACGTGGCTACCAATGTCACTGACTTTGCGTGGTTTGTGGATCCGCGGTTCCGTGTTGCACAGGCTAAGGCCAGTTTGGCAGACCGCAACATCCCTTCGTACGCATACTACATAGGAGATGTAGCTGATCAGTGGCGCGATGCTGCAGCGCTACTTGCTCGAGCTGCCTCTTTTGGAGATAGTCTCGTAGGCCGCTACCCTTACGCTCAGATATCAGCCGTGTACGCAGCGCTAGGCGCCGGGGGAGGCATGGAGTATCCGATGATCACCGTGATCAATCGGACCAATACTATCAAGCAGCTCGACGAGGTCCTAGCCCACGAAGCATTTCACAACTGGTTTGCCTTGCACCTCGCGTCCAACGAGCGCGACCATCCTTGGCTCGACGAGGGGTTTACTACCTGGCTTGAGCAGCGCTATATGCAACGCTACTACAAGGCCTCCGATAATTCCTTTGATGGGCTGCCAAAAGCGTTTCTTGGGAGCAGTGCCTATTCGCCAGCGGCTTTTCTACACAGCGTTTTAGCCAAGTCACGCCGAAATCCCACCGTCAACTCAGTCAGCGATAGCCTTCCCCTTTTCGACTACGGATACGCAGCTTATACCCAACCTGGAGCACTACTCGAATTACTCGAGACGCGTGTTGGCCGCGAACGCTTCGATGCCGCCATGGCTACCTACGTCGAAACGTGGGGAGGCCGGCATCCTAGCCCATCGACTGTCAAGGCTGCACTTCCCTGGGAAGAAGCAGGGGTGGACTTCGACGCGTTTTTTAATGGTCGAGAAGTACCTGACTACAAGATCAAGTCGGCACGCTATGACGAAAGTGGCCTGCTACTAATCGACATCGTCAACAAGTCAAATGTGGCCGGGCCACTGATCATCTCCACAAAGCTGAAGGGAGCCAATTATCAGGAAGCTGCAAACCTCAATGGCTTTACTGGGCGTCAAACCTTTCAACTCAGCACGCCAGGTAAGGCTGATGTTGTTGCCATCGATCCTGACGTGCTTACGCCGGAGGTTGAGCGACACGATAACTACCGTCGCATCGGCAAGGCATTTGGTGGTATTCGCCCACTCGCAGTTGATGTGCTTCCTCAGGTAGGCGACCCAGCGCGGAATAACCTGGGTATCATCCCTACCTTTTCGTTTAATGCCGCAGACAGGTTTCTGCTGGGCGTTGGTCTGCACAATTACACTGGCGATGTAGGGGCATTGAGATACTTCTTCGCTCCTCAACTCAACACCCGCGACGGCGCGCTAAACGGGTTGGGAATGCTGGCTTACAGCTTCTACAAACTCGATTCATGGTGGCGGGAAATCGAACTAAAGGTTTCGGGTAGAAGCTACGGCTATGCTTATAGCGACAGCTATAGCGCAAACCCTCGCTTCAGTCGCACAACGCTTTCAGCCAACTTGCTTCTTGCAAGTAAGCCAGGTCTTCACAACGACCACCGCGTCGGAATTCAAAGCCACTTCATCGACCAAAAATTCGTCCGGGGAATCAACGTGGAGCGCGGCGAGTTTGAGATTCAGGAGCGTCAATACACAGTTTTTGAAGCAACCTACACCTTCCAGCACCGCGATCCGATTACTCCTTGGAACACCAAATTCGCACTCGAAGGAAATAGCGATTGCGGTCGTGCCTCCGCTACGGTAGACTATGCGCTTCGCTACAGGCAGGAGGCCAATTTCGTGCGCGTACGTGCATTCGCAGGTGCATTCGCCTTTCGGCAAAACCCAGCCTTCCGCGCCTTGCTGTTACCTAACGGTACGACAGGCTTTGGACGTCAGCAAAACGATTACCTCTTCCAGCAAAACCTGCTCAACCGCGCTGAAACCTCCAATCAATACTTCGTGCGCGATGGCTCACTCACGCTTCCTTTTGTGCTCCCCCAGGCGAGCAGCGATACTTGGCTTACCAGCGTGAGTGCTAGCGTGGATGCGCCCCTCAACTCTCCTTTTGCGCTGAGCCTTTACGGAGATGTCGCGATCTATCCAGATGCGCGCCCCAACGGCTCTGGTGTACTATCACCCGCGACTGCTGGTGTACGACTGAGCCTGCCCTACGGTATTGGATCAGTGTCGTTTCCGTTTTACAACAGCAGCTTCGTAAAGGAAGCCCTGGTTTTCACGCAAGTGGACCCAAAATACCGTGAGCGAATCGCGTTTCAACTGGACCTGTCCCGCATCGACCCCGACGAGGTTCTACGGTGGATACGAAAATAATTAGGCTACTCAAACGCTTCCACCTCCGTCTCTACGGCAAACGGCAGCGGGCGGCGCTCATCGCCCTCCTCCACAGGAAGTGCTCGGTAGCAAAGCGTGCAAGAGCGCTGCGGGATTAAGTACTCCTGCGCCGCACGCTGCAAATCTTGTACAGTCACCGCGCCATAAACCTCAGCCTCACGGTTGATCAAATCAAGATCATCGATCCCCTCGTAGAAGGCTAGGTTGATAGCCTTGTTGACTACGCTCAGCTCGCTAAACGTGAGGCTGGCTTCGAGCTTGTTGCGCACCTTTTCGAGCTCGAGTGCCGGAATCAATTCGTGGCTCAGCGCTGCTACTTCCGCTACGATGGCAGCTTCGAGCGTTTCGAGGGACACACCTTCACGGGGCTTTGCTTCTATCACCACGAGGCCGGCATCGTGTGTCCCTGTGACGTAGGCGTCGATGGTAGTGGCGAGCTGCTGCTCTTTGAGTAAACGCCTGTACAAGCGGCTCGATGCGCCCTCGGCGAGTACATCTGTGAGCAGGTCAAGGACGAAGAAGTCTGGGTTGGTGCGCGAGGGCATCGCGTAGGTAATGTATACCGAGTCGAGGGCCACGCGTGCTTTCACTTCTACCCGGCGCGCTTCGAGTTGGAGAGGCTCGACGGGCAGTGCGCGTTTTGGCGAAAGCCGCCCAGGCAAATCCCCGAAATACCGCAACACCTTTCGGTGCACCTCCTCCGCCGTCACGTTGCCAGCCACGGCTACAATTGCATTGCCAGCGTGGTAGTGCTGTTCGTAGAAATTGCGTACATCCTCCAAACTCGCACCCACGATATGATCGGGCACGAGGCCAATTGTCGGCCAGCGGTAGGGATGCTCCCGGTAAGCTAGGGCGCTAATGTGGTGCCAGGCATCACCGTAGGGCTCATTGAGACAAGTCTCCTTAAACTCTTCCACCACCACCTTGCGCTGCGTTTCGAGTACGTCCGCATCGATGTTGAGGTGCGCCATGCGATCTGCCTCCAGCCACAGAGCCGTGTCTAGGTTGACGGCGGGCAGGGAGACATGAAAATTGGTGAGATCGTTGTTTGTAAACGCGTTGTTTTCGCCGCCAGCCAACTGCAGTGGATCATCGTAGTCGGGCGCATGCAGGCTTCCCCCAAACATCAAGTGTTCGAAGAGATGTGCGAAGCCGGTACGATCGGGTCGTTCATCGCGCGAGCCTACGTCGTACTGTACGCTGAGGGCGGCCATTGGCGTGGAGGCATCCTCGTGCACAATGAGGCGCAGGCCGTTGGGGAGTGTGTAGCGTCGGTAGTCAATCATGATCTGCTGCGCCAACAACGCGCCAACCCCCGCAGAGGATACCTTGCGGCTATGCCCGCTTTTACCCCCGGTCCTTTCGAGTCGAGCTTTGACACCACCGACGTCGAGGCTCCAGCCGTTATCACTACGCCTGAAGGCATCGAACTTCCGGTGAACACTAAGGCCGCCGCAGCGAACGCCGAACGCCTGGCGGGTTTTGGCGCGGGTGTGGCGCCCTACCTGCGCGGCCCGTACGCCACGATGTACACGGGCAGGCCATGGACGATACGTCAGTACGCTGGGTTTTCAACGGCTGAGGAGTCCAATGCTTTCTACCGCCGAAACCTCGCCGCTGGCCAAAAAGGACTCTCCGTAGCGTTTGACTTAGCTACGCACCGTGGTTACGATTCTGACCACCCGCGGGTGACGGGCGACGTGGGCAAGGCGGGCGTCGCCATCGACTCGGTGGAAGATATGAAGGTGCTGTTTGATGGCATTCCGCTGGGGAAGATGTCTGTATCGATGACGATGAACGGCGCCGTGCTGCCAATCATGGCGTTTTATATCGTAGCTGCGGAAGAGCAGGGTGTGGCGCCGGACCAGCTGGCGGGCACCATCCAAAACGACATTCTCAAGGAGTTCATGGTGCGCAACACCTACATCTATCCACCCGCGCCGAGTATGCGCATGGTGGGCGATGTGTTTGGGTACACGGCGCGACACATGCCCAAGTTTAATTCGATTAGTATTTCGGGCTACCACATGCACGAGGCGGGTGCACCGGCAGACCTTGAGCTTGCCTACACGCTTGCCGACGGGTGGGAGTACATCCGCACCGGACTAGCAGCTGGGCTGAGCATTGACGAATTTGCGCCACGGCTCAGTTTCTTTTGGGGCATCGGCATGCAGCATTTTATGGAAATTGCTAAGCTGCGCGCCGGGCGACTTCTGTGGGCGGCGATTGTGGCGCGGTACCAGCCGAAAGATGCGAAGTCGAGCATGCTGCGCACGCACTGCCAAACGTCAGGCTATTCGCTCACAGCACAGGATGTATACACTAACGTCGCTCGCACCACCCTAGAGGGCATGGCTGCTGTGCTGGGTGGCACGCAAAGCCTGCACACGAATTCACTCGACGAAGCGCTCGCCCTACCCACGGACTATTCCGCCAAAATCGCGCGTGATACGCAGCTGCACTTGCAAGGTCCCGCCGGACTGACCAAAGCAGTCGACCCGCTGGGTGGCAGTCACTACGTCGAGCACCTTACCCTCGAGCTGGCCCGCCGCGCCTGGGACCACATCAGAGAAGTTGAGGCTGCCGGCGGCATGGCCAAAGCAATCGAGAAGGGCATCCCCAAAGCGCGCATCGAGGAGGCTGCCGCCCGCAAGCAAGCGCGTATTGACGCAGGTCGCGAGCAAGTGGTGGGCGTCAACGTGTTTCGTCAGCAAAACGAGGCTCCCATTGAGCTGATGGAAGTAGACAACGATGCTGTTCGTGACGGTCAAATAGCGGGGCTCGCGGCACTCAAGTCGAGTCGTGATGCTTCAGCTGTCGCCAAAACCCTACAAGCCCTCCGAGACGGTGCCGCAGGCAATGCAAACCTGCTAGAGCTGGCCGTGGCGGCGGCGCGCGTCCGTGCTACGCTCGGCGAAATATCGGATGCACTCGAAGATGTATTCGGTCGCTATGTCCCTACCTCCGCCACCATCGCGGGCGTGTATCGCAGTGAAGTGAAAAACGACAAGCTGTTTGCAGAAGCCATCCGGCAGGCCGATGAGTTTGCCGAACTTGAAGGTCGGCGACCGCGCATTCTGATTTGCAAGCTCGGCCAGGATGGACACGATCGCGGCGCACGCATCATTGCGTCTGGTTTTGCGGATATAGGCTTTGATGTGGACGTCGGTCCGCTGTTTCAGACACCTGAGGAGGCCGCCCGCCAGGCCGTCGACAATGATGTGCACGTGTTGGGTATATCCTCTCTTGCTGCGGGACACAAATCACTCGTACCGGCGGCTAAAGCCGCGTTAGCGGCCTTCGGCCGCCCGGACATCCACGTGATTGCGGGAGGAGTGATTCCGCCGGCGGACTATGAGATACTGAAGGAGATGGGTGTGGCGGCGGTATTCGGTCCGGGCACGCCTGTTGCGCAGGCTGCGGTGGAGGTGCTTGGGGTTTTGAGGGTTTGAGGTTTGGTGGGTTTGGGTGTGCTGCGCACGTTTTTTGGCTTCGCCGTTGCTGCTGGGACTTTCGTTCCCCGCCCGTTTTTTCGACTCCGTCGAAAAAAGCTGACGGGGCAGAGATGCCCGACCTACGGCCTGGGCCACGGTGAAGGTGATTATGTAGTTAGCTAATTCTTGGATTGTCCTGCTAAGTTGCTCTGCTTGTGGCCTCCGCCGGCGCCGCATTACGATAGTTGCCGGGCCATGGGTTCGGCCTCTCTGCGGGGTCTGTTTTGCGGAGCAAACAGGCCGCGACGCGTCTCTAATTTAGCATTGCCTGTCACGGAGCTCGCTAAGCATTAGTCGCGTGGATTTCAACTTCCTTTTTCCGTCAAGGTGATCCTGCACTTCTTCATACGCCTCCGTGTACTCTTCGATGAGGCGATCACGCTCAGAAGGGGCAAAGTCACCGTCGGCTATGAGCACATCCGCTATGTGAGTCGCACGCTCGAGAGGAGAAAGCTTGGCATAAGCAACACCCTCGTTGCTAGCAACAAGTTGCTCTATAACTGGCAAGGCATCAGGGTGGACGCTAAGAGTCACGTTTGGCATGAGTGTACGGTAGGTAAGATGAAATTTAATGGGTCTCGTTGTGCGTTGCACGTCTTTTTGCCTGCGGCGTTTTTCTGGCTTCGCCGTTGCTGCCGCTGGGACGTTAGGCCTACACCACAAACAACGCGGCGCTTACGCCGTCGGCTTGCATTCGGCCAGCTCTTGATAGTCGGTAGGTATCGTTGCTGAGCACTACTAGGCCTTGGGCCAACATTGGGGCGACTTCGGAGAGGAAGTTCTGGCGAAAGCCGAGTGCCTCTACCTCCTCAATATGGACTCCCCAGGTGGTGCGCAGCTGCGTGAGTACCAGCTCGTTGTAGCGCTCGGCGGCTGTGAGGGTCTCGCGCTCGACGGGGAGTTGGGCGGAGGTGAGGGCAGCTACGTACTTGGTGTTGTTTCGGATGTTCCACGAGCGGACGCGATGCCCGTCAAAGCTGTGCGCAGATGGGCCAACGCCTAGGTAGGCCACCCCACGCCAGTAGTTGCTGTTGTGCTGGGCGCGCATCCTCGGTTTGGTAAAATTGCTCACCTCGTATTGCTCGTAGTCTGCCGCGGCCAGCGTGTCGATGAGCAGCTCCATTTGCCGAGCAGACTGCTCCTCTTCTACGGGCTGCACCTTGCCTTTTGCAATTTGGTGAGCCAAGGCAGTGCGCGGCTCTACCGTGAGCGCGTAGGCGCTGATGTGCGGCACCCCAAACCCCGCGGCGATGTCGAGGTTGCGCCGCCAATCGTCGTCGCTCAGCCCTGGCGTACCGTAGATGAGGTCGATTGTGATGTTGGTGAAGCCAACGCTTTGTGCGGCCACCAAACACGCCGTTGCCTCCGCAGCATTGTGCGCGCGGTTCATAAAGCGTAGGTCGGACTCTCTGAAACTTTGCACGCCAATGCTGAGACGATTGATGCGGGTTTTGGCGAAAGCTGAGAGGGTAGCAAGAGTGAGGTCGTCGGGATTGGCCTCCAGCGTAATTTCGATGTCGTCGCAGAAGGCCCGCACCGCGGTGGCAGCGTTGAGGAGTTGCGTGATCTGTTTTGGCGAAAGCAGACTTGGAGTACCTCCCCCAAAGTAGATGCTGGTCCACGGGCCGGGCGGCATTTCGCTATGACGTAGGGCTATTTCACGGCATATGCTGTCGACCATTTCCTGGTAGCCGCGACCGCTCGTGGAGAAGTGGAAGTCGCAGTAGCTGCAGGCCTGTCGGCAAAACGGGATGTGTAAGTAGAGGCCTGCCATAGCGGTGCACGGTAACAAGCGCGCCGCTACAACGTTGGCAAGGCGTGCTGCCCCGTTTGCTTCTTGCCGTCGTAATGCTCTGTACGGGTAGGGTTATGCTTTCGCAAAACCAGCCTACAAACGGCATCACGTATGTCGTCGAGGGCGCAGCGCCACTCGCCAGGTGCCTCAGCCAGCCAGCGCTGCTCTCTGTAGATTCTGCTCTTGCTACTTGCCTTCAACGTTTGCGTAGTGACGGCTACCTCGAGGCGAGCATAGATGCTGTGCAGTTGCGACACGACACGGTGTTTGTGGAGGCGCACTTGGGCCGCCTGTATGCGTTAGGCAACTACTCCGGCAGGGCATCGACAAGTGAAGTCTACGGCCCGGTAACGGCGGATACGCTGTCTACGCCTAAATCACTAGCGGCGCTGCTTCCGGAAGCTGAACGCTACACGGCGAAGTTTGGGCGCAGTGGCTACCCGTTTGCACGCCTGCGCTTCGAGCAATTTAAACTTGACACGGCGGAGCTTTCGGTGGGCAGTGCAAGTTGGTCTGGACCGTACATCACCTACGGCGGTCTGCGCCTGGGCGGCTTGGAGCGGGATGCACCCGTCAACCTTAACTACCTCGAACGCACGCTGCGCGTAGGGCCGGGACAGCCGTTTCGAGCCGACCAGCTACCGCGCATTGAGCAGCGGCTGCGGGGCATACCGTTTCTGCAGGTAGGGCGCTCACCGGTGGTCGCGTTTGAGTCAGGTAGGGCGCTGCTCTACCTCGACGTACAAGCGCGGCCCACGAGCCGCTTCGACTTCTTGCTGGGTTTTCTGCCGAATAGCGCTGCAAATGATGGGCAGTTGTTGCTAACGGGCGACGTCACGCTCGAGCTCGAAAACGCCCTCAAGCGCGGCGAGCGGCTTTTCTTCTCGTTTGAGCGCCTGCAGCCGGAGGTCACGGAGGTTGTGTTGGAGGCTGCTTATCCCTACTTGCTTGGCAGTCCGTTTGGCGTGCGCACTTCGTTTGGACTTTATCGCCAGGCTAGTGAGTGGTTGCGCTTGGAGTACGAGGTGGGCGGGGCGTATGCGTTTGGCGGCTCGGATGCGTACGAACTTTACTACACGGGCGGTAATACGCAGGTTTTGGGGTTTGATACGGCGGCGGTGAAACGTACGCAGCAGCTGCCCGAGCTACTTGACGCGAAACGTGACGGGTTTGGGTTGAGGCTGCGTTTGGATAGGCGCGACGATCCGCTAGACACACGCCGTGGCTGGCGACTGACGACGGATGTATCTGCGAGTTTGCGCACAGTTAGTGTGCCCAATAGCGTACGGGAGTTAGGCGATGTGTTGGCGCTGCGGGCGGATACTGCGGCAGCAACCACGGGGCAGTACCGGGCAAATCTTGATGCTGCGGGATTTGTGCCCGTAGGCCGCAGGGCTACGGTGGCTTTGCTAATAAGAGCGGCTGCAATCACAGGTGATGCGCGACCGCTGCGCAACGAGCTGTTTCGCATAGGCGGCAACAGGCTGCTACGCGGCTTCGACGAGCAAACCATTGGTGCGCAGGCGTACGCAGTGAGTAGCGTCGAGTACCGGTTGCTGCTGGGTGGAGGCAGCTACCTGTTCGGTTTCGTTGATCAGGCAGTGGTGAATGATCCCTACCGCGTGGGCGCAGATACCGATGCCCCGACGGGGTTTGGCGCAGGCCTGCGTTTGGCCACGAAGGCGGGCGCGCTCGGGCTAACGTACGCGTACGGCCGGCGGGGCGGGGCGCCGGTGGACTGGCAGCGGGCGAAAGTGCACGTGGGGTATGCGAGCAGGTTTTGAGGAAGATGAAAGAGGAGGGCTCAGAGATGAGGGAGGAGAGATGAGGGCTGAGAGTTCTACGCCCGACCCCGCCACCACCTCAGCCTCTTGGTCCACCAAGCCGCGTCGCGGTACACGTGATAGTAGCTGTTCAACACCCCGCCCAGTCGGCGACGATTCTCTGCTGGGCCGGGCAGTGCGCTACCAACGAAGTCGCCTACTTGGCAGCCTCTTGCCTGTGCCCACTGCAAGTTTTGCATGAGTAGGTAACTCCCGCCATCGAAGTCTTTGGCAGCCGCCACCGAGCCATTGAGCCAACAGTAGGCAGTCTGGGCATCTGCCACCACAACAGCGACTGCCTGTAGCTCGCCCGAGGGTGTGTAGGCGTGGTGCGCCGCCGCGCGACTACCAATTTTGCTCAAAGCGCTGATGAGTGCCTCTGGCTCGTAACCCACAGCGACGCCCTTTCTGTCGAGCGTTGCGTTCATTATTGCAATGGCTTCGGTGGTGAGCGGCTGTTCTCGCACCATCCAGTAGTTTGCGGCTTTGCGTAGGCGGCGGCGCATGGACTTGCTCGGAAGTAGTGCGAGTGCCTTAGGTCCGCCGCGCAAATTTGCGAGGTAGGTGGGGCGCTCGCTGATACTATAGCCAGTGCTTGCTAAGTCGAAATCTCCCAGCTCGTGCTGAGGTACCCAGGTCTGGTCGAAGCTGCGGTAGCCTTCTGGTACCTTAGCTAGCAATAGCCGGTACGCTTCCGCAAAACCCACCGTGCGTTGCCAGGCCGCGTCCATTACTGGCCCAACGTAGCGCAGTGGTGCGGGCATCACAATCACCCAGCCGTCGAGCCTCGGCTTGCGGTAGTAGGGCAGCACGGCTACTAATTTCTCGTTTTGGCGAAAGCTGACGTACTCCCATGAGGCACCCGGCACTTCTAGCCCGAAGCACTCTAGAAAGTCAGCATCCTGCCACAGCGTCGCGCCTGGGCATGCTGCCACAAACTCCCGGTACGCCTCGTCGAGCGCCACTGCTTAGTTGACGGAGTATGAGGTGCCGTCTTTGCCGTCTTTCAGTTCGATACCAAGTTGGCCCAGCTCGTCGCGGATGCGATCGGACATGGCCCAATTGCGATCAGCTCGACTCTGCGCTCGCAAGCCTATAAGTACTCCCATCAGTCCATCCACCTTGTCGGCTGCGCCGCCTGAGGCTGAAGTGGCGGTAAGCGCATCGTTTTGCAGACCGAGTACATCCTGCGCCAGCGCTTGGAGCATCGTTAGCTGTTTGGCCCAGGTTTCTGGAGTCAGCTCGTTTAGCTCGCGGTGGCCGTCAGCAGCGGCATTAACGAGTCCAGCAACTTCAAACAGGCTCGCCAAAGCCCGCGGCGTATTGAAGTCATCGAGCAAGTGCGCACGTGCTTGTTGCAGGGCAGCGTCGAGTTCGGTTTCTAGGTTGCCAGCAGTTTTGCCGGAAGGCGCCAAATCAACCGCACGGCCCAACGCATCGAGCAGTCGATGGTAGCCCTTCTCTGCGGCCGCCAGCGCATCGTTGCTCATGTCGAGCGGTGAGCCGTAGTGCGCTTGCAAAAAGAAGAAGCGCACCACCATCGGCGAGTAGCCTTTGGTGACGTGCGGTGAGTCCCCGGTAAACAGCTCGTCTGGACTAATCGAGTTGCCCTCCGACTTAGACATCTTCTTGCCGTTGAGCAACAGCATGTTTGTGTGCAACCAGTAGCGAGCACCCTTGTGGCCGGTGGAAGCCTCATTTTGGGCGATCTCGTTTTCGTGGTGCGGAAACTTCAAATCATTGCCACCTCCGTGGATATCGAAGGTCTCACCGAG
>JAULKR010158239.1:12789-25483 GCA_032356305.1 Prasiola linearis
TTTTGGGCGATCTCGTTTTCGTGGTGCGGAAACTTCAAATCATTGCCACCTCCGTGGATATCGAAGGTCTCACCGAGGTACTTGCGACTCATCGCCGAGCACTCGAGGTGCCAGCCTGGAAAACCCTCCGACCACTCCGAATCCCAGCGCATGATGTGATCGTCGCCCGCCCGCATCCACAGTGCAAAATCAGCTGGGTGACGCTTGTCTCCCTGCGCCTTGAGGTCGCGGCTCTCCGTGAGTAGCTCATCCACTTTGCGACCGCTCAGGCTGCCGTAGGTATCAAATCGTTTGAGGTAGGCCGGCACATCGAAATACACCGAACCGTTCGCCTCGTAGCCCAAGCCCTGCTCGATAATCTCGCGAATCATTTCTATCTGCTCAGGGATATGCCCGGTAGCGCGCGGCTCGATGCTGGGCGGCAGGCAGTTGAAACGATCAAGCATTCTGTGAAAGCCAACCGTGTGCTCCTGCGCCACCTCCATGGGTTCCAGCTTTTGGAGGCGTGCGCCCTTACTCATCCTGTCCTCACCGTCGTCGAGCAGGTGGCCCACATCGGTGATGTTTCGTACGTAGCGCACCCTGTTTCCGAGGTAGCGCAGCGTCCGAAAGATGACATCGAAACTCACGAATGTACGGCAGTTACCGAGGTGCGCGGGGCTGTACACAGTAGGTCCACATACGTACATGCCGACGGCACCGGGCTCGATAGGCTCGAAAGCGACGCGGGCGTTGCTGCGGGTGTCGTGGAGGTGAAGTGTGTCTGTGGACTCGGACATGGCGGCGAATGTAGTAGAGCGTTCGCTCGTTAAGGCACGACGAAGGTGGCGGTGGTGGGCTCGTGGTCGCTCATTTCGCAGTTGAGTACCTCAGCGTGCACGGGCCGTAGCTCAGGGCTCGCCAGTACGTAGTCGATGCGCAGGCCAGGAATAGATCCAGCGTAGGTGATGCCAAGTCCGGTGCCCGCCTCCCGAAATGCATCCAATAGTCCGGCTCGCCGCAACGTACCAAGTGCGTAGGACAGCGGCACATCGTTGAGATCGCCGAGCAGTACAACAGGATGTTCGGCGTCCTCGACCAGCCTTGCGAGCTCTGCCGCTTGCTCGGCGCGTACGCGTGCCCCACGTCGGTAATTGGCTGCAATGCCTTTCACGGTGCGGTATGCCTGCGGGTCGGCGTTGGCGGCATCGCGTACCATGTCCTTGGCGTCAAGGCGGATGCCGTTGGACTCTAGGTGGGCCGCAACTACGTGGATGCGCACGCTATCGTTGACGAGCACGTCCGCTGACACGGCGGCGTTGGTCGCGTTGTAGGCCGCTATAAGGCGGGTATTTGCCAGCGGATATTTGGAGTACAGCGTTACGCGGCCTCCGTCGGGGTAATAGGTGTGCGTAAGGCCACGGGCGGCCAGGGCAGCTGCCAGCGCTTCTGTAGCTACTTCGTAGCGGGGTGACTCTTCCAGGGCCAGCACATCAACGTCGACGCACTGCGCGAGGCGGGCGGCTTTGGTTGCCAACTCGCTGGTATCGTTTGCCATCAAGCCCTTTCCGCCAAGCACATTGAAGGTGCCAAATGTGATGGTATCGAGCGACTCATCACGGGGCTCAGCACCGGAGCCGATTACCTGGAACAGCGCATTGTAGCCTAGCGCAATCACGGCAATGCATGCCGCAGTCCGAAGCCAGCGCCCTCGCAGCAGCCAGTTGCCGGCAAGCAACACAAGCAGCAATACAGCGGAGGGGTACCCAAGCGCCAAAAACGAAACAGGCCAGAGATGTGCAGGGCTCGCCACCGGCGAAGCGTACGCTAGCAAAAGGGCCACCATTACCCCGAGAGAAACGAGCCAGAGCATGCGCGAGACGAAGGATTCTGAGTGGCCTGCCTGTGGAGCACGGCGACTCAAGGGCGCTCGCGACTCGCCAGCGAAAGAAAGTCGCGCTCTTCGGCACTGAGACTCTTGATACCCTTGGCCTTGATTTTGGCGAGGATGACATCGAGTCGCTCCTCTGAATCATTTTCCGGATCGGCGTCACGACTGGAGCGCGCAGCAGAGTCGGTGCGCGTGGAGGTAATGGTAGCGTTTCCGGAGCGGCGCTTCGGCTTCTTATCAGATACTGTAAATACGCTGGTGATGCGCTCGCTCACCTTATTAATTGGTTCGGCTAAGTCATTGCCCGCACGTAGCTGCGCCACAAAGAAGTAGCCCATCACCATGCCGCCCACGTGGGCGAAGTGCCCGCCCGTATTGCCGTCGGTGCCAAACGCGAAAATGTCAATGAGGATGATGGCCAGCGCGATGTACTTAAGCCGCACTTCACCCAGCAAAATGAGCCGAAACCCATATTCCGGCGCAATCACAGCAGCAGCCACGATGGTGGCCATAACGCCCGCGCTTGCGCCCACGATGTAGCGCGTGCCAGCACCACCGTAGGGAAGTAAAGCGGCGGTTACCCAAAACAGTAAGCCACCAGCTATCGCGCCCCACAGGTACAGCGGAAGAATACGCTCGTTGCCGATCAGGTCGCCCACGATGCGACCAAACCAGTAAAACAACAGCATATTCCAGAAAATATGCCCGAGCCCTTCGTGCAAAAACGCGTAGGTCAGCAGCGCCCACGGGTGGGTAAGGTTGTGCAGCCAGTCGTTGGACAGGCTGAAGAACTGGATGAGCGCCTCGCTAAATGTAGAACCGGCGACACCCCGACCGATGAGGGCAACGAGGTTGACGACAATAAATACCGCGACGTTAACCAGTATGATCTGGTTTACGCGGTTGCCGAAGCGAAACTGCTGTTGTACGTCTTGCCAGATGGAAGTGAGCATGCCGTGCGGTGCGGAAGCCGAGGATAATGGATGAAAACGGCAGAAACCGCTTACTGGCTAACCCCTACGGGCCCGCTGGTGTTGCACGATTCATTTACGTATCCGTAGCGTGCGCACCACAGACCGTGCTAAGTGGTATGAAGACCGCCACGCCGGCTCCACGCAAACAGCAGTAGAAAGCCGATCAACGCTCCACCAAGGTGAGCAAAGTGGGCCACTCCTGTATTGTAGCGACTCAGGCCCAAGAACAAGTCGATCGCGATAATCCCCGGCACCAGAAACTTCGCCTTGACTGGAATCGGGGGAATGATCAACTGAAGTACTGCATTCGGCGCGATGAACGCAAACCCGACCAGCACGCCATAAATCGCTCCGGACGCGCCCAGCACGGGAATGCCGTACTCACCAGGCAGCACGCCACCACCAGGAAACTGAAACAGCTCCGTGCCCGCACCCTGCGCCATCAAGTAGGTCGCCAACCAGTGCAGCGCCGTTGCGCCCAGCCCGCACACGATGTAGTAGATGAAAAAGCGTTTGTGGCCCAGTACGCTCTCCACGATGCTACCAAACATCCAGAGCATGTACATATTAAACAGCAGGTGCATCCAACCGCCGTGCATAAACATGCTCGTAATCACCTGGTACGGCTGGAAGTACCCGCTTCCCGGAGCAGGAAAGTAAGCTGCCAGCACACTTGGGTTGAGTCCCGTCAGTCCCTCAAAAGCTGAGATGTCACCGATAAGCGCCTGCGTCAGCAAAAACATGATCACGTTAATGATCAGCAAGTTTTTGGTAACCGGAAGGATGGGACGATTAAACATAGGCAGGAGTCAGCTTGCGCCAAAACGCATGGGGCGCGAAGTTGGTTGGTCGGCTTCGCCGACCAACCAACTCCGCGCGGCCTTCGCTTCGCTATGGCCTGATATGGTCGCTGCGCTCTTGGGGTCGGCCTTCGCTTCGCTGCGGCCTCTTATGGTCGCTACGCTCTTGGGGCTTTGCGTGGGTGCTGTACTGTCGTGCTGTGCTGGCGTGCTGTACTGGCGTGCTGTGCTGCCATGCTGTGCTGCCGTGCTGTGCTGCCGTGCTGTACGGTCGTGCTGTGCGGCACCTTAGTACAGCCCCAGGAGCGTAGCGACCCCAGGAGACGCGCGAAGCGCCGTCGACCCTAAAAGCGCAGCGACCCCATAGGCGCGCGCAGCGCGCCTACCTCCCAAACATCCGCTCCAACTCCTGCACTGTCTGGGTGACGATGCAGCGGTGGCCACTTGGCGTGTGCTCGGGCTGACTCGTCGTGAATAGGTCGGCGACGAGCCGCGCTTGCGCGTCGGCGGGCAGTGCTACTCCTCGCCGCACGGCGCCACGGCGCGCTAGCGCAAGGGCAATGCGCTCGCGCTGACCTAAGTCCACCGCGAAGTCCTCGCGGTGCTGGTCGAGCAGCGATTGCACCAGTGTGCGTGCGTCCCGGCCACCACCAGGCAGGTCTGCTGGCAGCCCGTGAATGATAAAAGAGCCTGCTTTGCCCGTACTCTCCGCTATCTCAAACCCAAGGCGCTCCAAGTCTGGCAGTACACTGCGTAGCGCTTGAGCGTCGGCGCCGGGCAGCGTCAGGTTGGCTGGAAACATCTCCGCTTGCGAGGCTTGTCGCTGCTCGGCGCTTAACTGCGCGAGGTAGCGTTCGTACAGTACGCGCTCGTGGGCACCCTGCTGATCGATGACGACGTAGCCGCTTTTTATCTGGTGCACGATGTAGCTACGGTGCAGCTGGTACGGTGCTTTGAGTTCGGCGGCTGCGGTGACTGCATCCGCGGCGGTACCGGCTGCCGACCCTTCCGCCCAGCCCGACGCTATGGTCAGCGTGTTGGCCGCATTCCCTACCTCGAACGGTCGCTCCGTAGGCTGATCACCCGGGGCGGCGGTGCGTGCAGCAGCGTACAGGTCGCGCCAACCAGGGGCCGTCCCTTTCGGTGTAGCGCCGTGTTGCCCGCCACCGCCACCGCCACCGCCACCGCCACCGCCACCGTGCCCCGCGCCCGACACTAGGATGTGGGTCGTCACCTCCTCGTTGCCATTGCGTACCGGGGCAGGCGGCGTACCTAATGCCGCCTCTGCATCGAAGTCTATCATCGGCGCCACTGAAAACTGCCCCAGCGCATGGCGCACCGCCACCCGCAGGTACTGGTACACGAGCCGCTCGTCTTCGAACTTAATCTCCTGCTTAGTCGGGTGGACATTGATGTCAATCTGGCGCGCATCTAGCTCCAAAAACAGGACGTACATCGGCCAGTAGTCATCTGGTAACAGCTTGTCGAAAGCCTTTTTGACTGCATGATGTAAGTACCCGGACTTGATGTAGCGCCCGTTGACGAAGAAGTACTGATCGCCCCGCTTCTTCTTCGCAAACTCAGGCTTGCCAACGTAGCCCTTGATGCGCAGCGCACTCGTGTCTTCTTCCACAGGCACGATGCGCTCGCGCCAATGTTTGCCCAGCACCCCCACAATGCGTTGACTCAGTTTGCCTGGTAGTAGGTGGTACACCTCGGCGGTGCCGTGAAAGGCGCGAAACAGTAGGTCGGGGTGGGCGAGGGCTATGCGCACAAACTCCTCATGCAAGTGCCGCGTCTCGACTGAGTCGCTTTTCAGAAATTTGCGACGTGCAGGCACATTGTAGAAAAGGTGCTGCACCATGAAATTTGTACCCGCAGGGCACTGGCAGGCCTCCTGCAACTGCACCTTACCGTCTTCTATCACGATGCGGGTGCCCACCTCTTCGTTGTGCGTACGGGTGCGCATTTCTACTCGCGCCACTGCGGCAATTGAGGCCAACGCCTCGCCACGAAAGCCCATAGTGCGTACCGCGAACAGATCTTGTGAGTTGCGAATCTTCGAAGTGGCGTGCCGCTCAAACGACATGCGCGCATCCGTCGGGCTCATGCCACAGCCATTGTCCACCACCTGAATCAGCGCCTTGCCCGCGTCCCGGTGAATGAGTTGGATGTCTGTAGCGCCAGCATCAATGGCGTTTTCAAGCAACTCTTTGACGATGCTAGCGGGCCGCTGCACCACCTCGCCCGCAGCAATCTGGTTGGCGATGTGGTCGGGAAGTAACTGAATCAGATCGGCCATAAGCGGCGCACAAGGTATGCGCGACTACCGTGCTATTGCTGCGTCGGAAACGCTGCAAGCAATCCCTCCACATTAGCCTCCAACACCAAGTAAGTGAGCAGTGCCATCGTTGCGATAATGATGAGCAAGCGCCGATTGGAAGCCGCTGATTGCTCCGAACGCTGCGTCCGAAACTGAAACTGCGAACTCGTTCTGCGCCCAAACCCCTGTCGAATTGAGTTCTTCAGCTTGCTCGAAGGATCGTTGGTTTCGTCGTAGCGCGCGTGCTGCACCTCACGTTGCTCACGCTCTGGATCGTAGTAACGCGGGCGGTACTCAAACTTAGAATGCTTCGGAACTCGGGCGCGCAACCTCATAGTGGATCGGTTTAGACAGTCAAGGTACTAACACCTCAGCGCAAGCTGGTTTGCCTGCTCTACGTCAGATGCGCAGCCTGCAGCACCTGGCGCTTTGGCCCGAGGTATCGTCGGCGGCAACCCACTTGGCGCTGAAGCGTTTGAAAACTCAACCGCAACTCGCGGAATTCACCTAACACATACCACGATGTATCCAGCCGAGCTGACGATTCCCATGTCGCGCGACCTTACCGATTACAACTTTTCGGGCCTCAAAACCCCCGAAGACGTCGACGCCGCCCTCGACAAGCCCTCCGGCACCACACTTTTGGTGGTCAACTCAGTATGTGGCTGCGCCGCCGCCATGGCCCGTCCTGGCGCGAAGTACTCGCTCGACAACGAGAAGAAGCCTGACAGCTTAACCACCGTGTTTGCTGGTGTTGACCGTGCCGCCACAGCACGCGCACGGGAGCACATGCTGCCGTACCCTCCTTCGAGTCCCAGCATTGCGCTGTTCAAGGATGGTAAGCTGGTGCACCTGCTCGAGCGCCACCACATCGAGGGCCGCTCCGCAGAAGTCATCTCCGCCAACTTGAAGATGGCTTACGACCGCTTCTGCTAGCAAACACTTCGCAGTAGTCGCTGCTGTTTTAGCCAACGCAAAGAGCCGCTCCAAACCATAGGGTTTGGAGCGGCTCTTTGCTTTTATTGTGTCGGCTTAGGCTGGTTAATGCCTAGGTCAAAGGTTTAGCGTTTTACGAAAGTGACACCACCTGGCTCTCCGTCACGCTTAATCACGTAGATACCAGCGGCAAGGTCAATCACGCTCAGCTCGGTGTTGCCGTCGGCAGCCACGCGCACGCTTGTTACCTCGGCACCTACGGTATTAAAGATTCTGTAGGTGCTCACGTCGTTGCTCAACTCGCTGCGACTGCGAATGCGCAGTACATCGCTTGTCGGGTTCGGGCTTACGCCAAAACTGGCAACAGCTTGCTGTGAGGTGCTAGATGTACGGTCAAAGATTGGGGTGCGCGTGATGTTCGTGTTGCTGGTCAACATAAGTACAGGGTCTTGCTCACCTGTCTCCTGCCACCGCACAAACGCGTATCCCTCCTCAGGAACCGCCTCGATGCGAAGGGGCACCGATTGAAAGTAATCACCTGAAAAGCCGTCAGCAATCGCACGCTGCTCAGTGTGAAACGCGACTCCACCGTTGTCCGAGTTTCCTATGGTGAGCGTGTAGGTATCTCCGAGGTTAAAGCGGTCGGCAAGGAACCGACGCATATTCACGGGCCTATCGCGATAGAAGCTACGGAAGTTTTCTAGGTAACCCTCAAAGCGGCTGGCATCACCACCAATTGGGCCAGGCCCGTCGGTGCGTGGCCACTTCGCCACCATACGAGCCGTGTAGGGCAGGTAGTTCGCAGCGTACTGATTAATCAGACTTGCAGCGCGCTCAGGAGCGTAAGCAGTTTCGATCAGAGTATTGAAGCGCTGAATAAACTCATCGCGAAACTCTGGCCGCTCGAGTGCTTTGCGCAAGAACAGCGTCGCCTCACTGCGGCAGCTCGCCTGAAACGGGCAGTTCGGGTCGAGTACGTCGTTGAGGTTATTGAAAGTGGCAGCCGCGTCAGCAGTTAGCTCGGTGCCACTACTTACATCAGTATCCACTACCGCCCAGCGCCACTTTGACTTCTTGTCGCCTAGGTCGCGCCATACAGTGAGGTTGTTACCTGGCCAGTCGCGTCCGGTGAGGTACGTCATGGTGGTCCAGTAATTCAGAAACTCGTCTACGTCGACGTTGTCTGCAAACCGCTCGAACTGTGCATTGTCGCGCAGGTCAGCTGTTTCAACGAAGTCGTATACGTCGTTAAAGTCCGTTTCGCGTGCGCGCTCACCGGTAAGTGAGTCCGGGCCATACTTCACCTCTTGGTAGGGTGTACCTGGGTTTTTGATGATAAGCAGGTCATCCTTGTCTGCACCGTAGTTCTCAACGAAGTAGTCGGGGCGGTATTTCTCGCGCAGGTTGTAAATGCCGTAGAAGTCTCCGTTGACGTACAGCACCAGAGGCCGGCCCAACTGCACGTCGATGTCTAGCTGGTCGACTAGCAACTGGTGGTTCACCATGTCGCGCATCAGGATACGCTGCCAGTCCTGTCCTCCAGCCCGCAGCTTCAGGCGCTCGTAGTTAACCTTTGAGCTCCGCTCTGGGTAGAGGTCGTACTTGATTGCATTGTCGCCGTACGTCTTTTCGCGCAGGGTGATGGCGAGAGACTTCTGGGCGTTTCGGCGCGAGCAAACACCTTGAATCTCAGTGCCGCCGTCAACATCAAAGGCGATGCTACCGTCGGGGAGAATCATCTGAAAGTTGGCCGGTACTTCCCAGTCCTGCCAGAAGTTAGCAGGCTTGTCTGGGTCGGCGCAAAGGCGCGCGACGCCATTGGTGCCCACCACGTAGATGCCGCGTTCGTCAGAGGTAAAGTCTACTGGATCTACGGTAAGCATCATCACGCTCATGCCCGCTTGAGGTGCGTCGTTGATGAGGTAGGTCCAGGTGTCCGAGCGGGAGTCGGCAAAGTTGGCCGCAGATGAAATGGCGCGCAGAGGTGCAGACTCCGAAAGCACAACCGGTGATGTGTAGCGACGCGAAAACCGCGTGGGCTCCGATCCGTCGGTGGTGTAGTAGATAGCGCCTCCTGCAACTTCTGGAGTGAGGGTCACCGTAACGTTGCCTGAGTAACTCCCGCTGGCAACGCTTGCTGTTGGTGGTGCCTGGTAGGCATCGCCGTCGAAGTTGCCTTTGCCTGGACTAGGCTTTCCGCTAAGTCCGTAGCTGCCACCTACGCGGCGGGCGTAACTCGCACGAAATGGTACGGCGGGGAAGTCCACGCGGTCGAGCACTTTGCCCGAAGCGTCTGCGACCAAGACCGTTTCACCGCCCTTCTTCAGAGAAAAGTTGGTGTGTAGCGGACCTTGATTCTTGTCGTCGTCGGTGAAGATGATGATGAAGCCGCGTGCTGGAATGGATACTCCGGCGGGAAACACGTAACGGTCGGGCCGCTCGGGATCATCACTGATCGAGTAACCGTTAAGGTCTACGGTTGTCGACCCTGGGTTATACAGTTCTACCCAATCCTCGAAGTCACCTGACTCGTCGGTAAGGGTAGTGCCCGTAGGGGCGATTTCTGAAATGATAACAGATTGAGCGGCTGCGCTCGTAGCGCCAAGCGCTAGAAGTGCGCCTAACAGGCTGGTACTTGATAAACTTGCGTGCATGTAGAGTTTCACTTAAGGCTTCGGGACAAAGGTACCCTGGTATGCAGTGAGGCGACATGCCACACATCAGGTAACCTACTAAAGGCAACCACGCTGCAAACTTTTTGTGCTGCGGGCCGTCAGTGCCGCAAGCAACGTCTTATACCTGCGTATTAGCTCACTGCTTCACACCAAGTTGACACATGCCAGAACTGCCAGAGGTCAATACTTACCGAAAATACTTCGACGCCGCAGCCATGGGGCGCACCATCGCCGGGGTGGACGTAGCCGACGATTACATCATCAAGCAGGTGGGTGAGCTAACCGGCAATACGACGGCCGCTACCAGTACGCCGGGGCAGTTTGGGGAGCGTTTTGCCGAAAGGCTAATTGGGCAAACCATCGAGGGCAGCCACCGACGCGGCAAGTACCTATTTGTTGATCTGAGTTCGGGGCATTCCGTGCTGCTGCACTTTGGGATGACGGGCGACCTCAAGCTGTACACTGATGTGGAGGAGCGGCCCCGTCACGAGCGACTCGCGTTTGTGTTTGCCGATAACGGGGAGCGGCTTGGCTTCGACGATCCACGCAAGTTTGCGAAGATTCGCTACCTGGAAAACCGTGACGCTTACATCGAGAAGATTCGGCTGGGGGTGGACGCGCTGCTCATTACGCGCAAGGAGTTTTTAGCGCAAGCGGAAGGCAGGCGCACCGCCATCAAGGCGTTTCTGCTCAATCAAATGGCCGTGGCCGGCGTGGGCAACCTTTACGCCGACGAAATTCTTTACCAAACCCGCATTCATCCCCTCAGTGCGGTGGGTGCGCTTTCGCAAAAACAGCTGGGCCACATCCACAAGGCCATGGTCGAAATCCTCACCATCGCCTGCGATAGAGACGCGTATTACCGCGACTACCCACCGGGTTGGTTTTGGCAGTGGCGCAAAGAAAAACACGTGGCACGGCGCGGTGAGGTAATGGCGGGCACTATTGGCGGGCGCACGACGCACTGGGTGGAGCCGTGGCAGAAGTTGTATTTGGAGGGGTGAGGGTGGGGTGGTCTGGTTCACCGTGCTTTACAGTGGTGTGGTTCACCGTACTTTAGCGCGGACTGACGTGCGTTTTAAAACGTCTAACCGCCGTGCCAGCGATCCCCTTCTTTTCAGCCTGAAGGCTGAAGAACCGGACCAAGGTGGTCTGGTTCACCGTGCTTTAGTGCGGACTGACGTGCATTTTAAAACATCTAACCGCTTTACCAGCGATCCCTTTTTTTTCAGCCTAAAGGCTGAAGAACCGGACCACGGTGCTTTACAGTGGGCCTGTGGGTATCGAAGTGGCGTTGCCTACGCCTCAAACACCGCATCCAGCAGCCGCTCTACTGTCATGGTGTAGATGCGGCGGGCTAGCTCGCGCTCGTCGGTGCGAAAGTCTTGCCACTGGGTAGTGGTGAAGGAGGCGGTGACCAGCCCGAGGTAGAAGGCGCGAAGCGCACGGTTGGTGTTGAAGGCGTGGCGCAGGTAGTCGCGCTGCTCGGGGCGGTTGAGTTTGTAGAAGGTGCCTTTGTGTTCTTCGGCGTAGCGGTGCCAGGCTTCTACGAGGCGGGGATGAAGCTGCTTGAGGGTGGGGCGTAAAACAGCGTTTTGGAAGCGTTCGGCTGGAGAAGCATCCTCGATGCTGCCGATTGGCGCTGCAGCTGCTGCTTGTGTTGCTGGTGCAGATGGTGAATTCTGGGTGGCTGACTGTGAATCCTGCTTCGCCAACCAGGTGCGTACGGCTGCAAAGCTTACCGGTCGCGTTGCGAAGTGGCGGACTGCCGTGGCGCGCTGATCGATGGAAGCATTGAGCTGCGTCAACACGTTTTGTAGGTGCATACGCATGTGGCCCGCCTGTATGCCCGTAGTCACGAGACTGCGCACGGCTGCAAAGTTTTGGGCTAGACCCGTAGCCGCCACCACGCGCATCAACTGTTGGGCATCCGGCTGACCGAGCACTTGCAGACTCGCCGCTGCAAGGGGATGCGCCTTGGTGAGTCCGCCAATACTACCGAGGGCCAGCGGCAGCTCGAGCCAAAACTTGAACACGCCATCTTTCAGACTGCAGTGGCTCAAACTCCGGTACTGCCCGTCGCGGGCGGCGTACGCATGGCCACAGGCTTCTACAGCACGGAAGTCATTGCCCGTCGCGATCACCACCGCATCCACGCCGTTAAAAATGCCCTTGTTGTGGGTGACAGCGCGCGAGGGTGATTCTTCGGCGAGGCGCACCGCCTGACAAAACCTGTCCGCCAGTTCAGCCGCAGAGTAGCCACCGGCGCCGGCGCCAAGGTCTTCAATAGCACAACTCACCTCGGCGCGCACCACGCACTCCGGCGTGTAATTCGACAGAATCGCCATCAATACTTCGGGCGCACTCGCCTCAAGTTTGGCCGTTGCAAAGGCCTGCGACAGTGCGCCTCCCCAAGCTTCGAGCACCGTATTGATGAAGTTGGCGCCCATCGAATCACAGGTCTCAAAACGCCCCCGCAACTCGTAGGTCTGCGGTAATTCGCCAAAACTGTGGAGCGTAACATCAAGTACCCCGCCGCCACGCGCTTCCATGTTTTGGGTGTGCTCGGCACTTGCGGTGCGTAGTTCCTGCTCAATGATTGGCAGCGCGGCCCGCAGTTTTGCTTCCTCGCCCGCCCACGTAAAAAACAGCTGCCCCACTTTCACGGTGCCCACCACGGTGGTGCGAATGCCGCCGCGTTTGGCCCAGTACTTCGCTGCTGCGCTGGCCGCCGCCACCACGCTCGACTCTTCTATTGCCAGCGGCACGGCGTACAGCTTGCCGTCCACCAGCAAGTTGGGCACGATGCCCAGCGGCAGCACGAAATTGGCCACGGAGTTTTCGGCGAACGAGTCCAACTTATCCTGCACCGCAGCGTCGCCGTGATCGAAGCTGGCGTAGGTGGACGTCAATCCTACTGCCGAGTAAGCATAGTGGTTGGCCAGCCAGGTGCGCCGTGCATCCTTGTCGAGTTTGCTAAACCCGTCCACCCAGCCCTCAGACGTGGTGCTGGTTTTGACGACAGTCGAATTAGACACTATGTATTCGGACTGCGGCATCTACGCGGCGGGAGTCTGAGCAACGAGGTAAGCATGGGCCAATTCGAGCCCACGGAT
>JAULKR010158350.1:6886-17069 GCA_032356305.1 Prasiola linearis
TTCCAATGGTCGCAGGCGCTCGCCAAGGATATCCTGTTTATGCAGTACGGCGTCTCGAACGCGGGGTCGATCGTCTACACGGACCGCCTCGCGGACAACCCGATGTTCTTCGGCGGCTACACGGACACCAACCCCTCGGGCGCCGGCTCGTCGGACGACGCGGCCGCGTTCAACAAGCTGGCGGACGTCGTCTACGGCTGGTCGCTGGGTGGCCAGGGGACCTGGGTGCAGTTCCCCGAGATCCCGCCCGGCTACGTCGGTTGGAAGTTTCTCGAGAGCCCGTCGATCTCGAACGACGGCATCGACAACGACGACGACGGGCTGACGGACGAGAGCCGGGACAATGCCGCCGGCAGCCTCATCACCAGCTCGTGCGGCGTCTACGGCGCGGCGGTCGAGCACTGGGAGGGCGACGAGGACTGCGACTGGATCGCCGAGATCGACGACAAGGGATCCGACGGCATCGGGCCTGACGAGGACGGCTACCCCGGACCCGACGCCGACGGGACCGAGGGCAACGGACGGCCGGACCAGGGCGAGCCCAACTTTGGCCGGCTCGACAAGGACGAGTCCGACCAGGTGGGACTGACGTCGTTCAACGCTCCGCTCTTCGGCGTGGTGGACGTCAAGGACGAACCGGCGCTCTGGCGCCGCCTTCAGCCTGGCTTTTTCGACGTGCCGCAGCAGGGCGTCAACCAGATCTGGATCTTTTCGTCGGGCCCGTTCGGCCTCCAGCCCGGCCGCACCGAGCGCTTCTCGACGAGCTTTATCTGGGGCGCCAACGAGCAGGCCATGTTCCGAACAGCCCAGGTCGCCCAGCGCATCTTCGACGCCGACTACCGGTTCGCGCGGCCTCCGCGCCAGCCCAAACTGACCGTCGTGCCCGGCGACGGCCGCGTGACGCTCCTCTGGGACGACCTCGCCGAGCTGTCGCGCGACCCGATCTACGGCCGCGACTTCGAAGGCTACCGGATCCTCAAGTCGACCGACCCGCAGTTCCGCGACGCTCAGGACATCACCGACGCGCTCGGGAACGACGTCTACAAGCGCTCGATCGCGCAGTTCGACAAGATCAACGGTTTGGTGGGGCCGCACCCACTCCAGTTTGGCGAGGAGATCGGGCTACCGAACGGCGTCCATTTCTACATGGGCGAGGACACCGGCCTCCAGCACTCGTACGTGGACGAGGACGTCACCAACGGGCGGACCTACTACTACGCGGTCCTGTCTTACGACTCGGGCTACGACTTCGACTTCGACCAGCGCGGCATCTCGGACATCGAAAATCTGTTCCCGATCTCACCGTCGGAGTCACCAGCCTCGATCACAGTCACGAACGGCGTGATCACGAAGTTCGACGACAACACCGCCGAGGCGACGCCCAACCCGTCGGCGAGTGATCTCGTCCCAGGCTCGGTCGACACAGGCGCGGGCGGCGCCGTCGCGCGTGCCGAAGGCTCTGCGACCGGGACCGTACGCGTCGTTCCGCTCTCGTCGGCGCTTCTCCGCTCGACCACCTACACGATCACCTTTGAGGACCGCGAGGACGGCTCGGCGGTCGACCTCCGGACGTCGACGTTCACGCTCACCGACGGCGACGGCAGGGTGATCGTCGACCGCGCGCCGGTCCCGCGCACGTTCGACGGCACGCCGCAGAACGTCTGGACCTACGAGGTCCTCTCCGAAGGCTTCACGCTCCTCTTCGAGAACGTGATCGCGACCGAGGCCTCCGTGCAGCAGGCCTCAGGCTGGACGCCCGCCTCGGCCACAAACGTGTTCACGACGATCACGACGACGCCGGTCATCACGTTCGAAGACGCGCCAGTGTGGGCGCTCAACGCCGTTGTCGAGATCACCGACGGACCAAGCGGCGAGGCGTTCACGTCGCTCCGCGGCACGACAACGCAGCCGGTCAACTTCCGGGTCACCGACGAGGCGACCGGCGAGCCGATTCCCATCGTGCTCACCGAGCCTCGGGACACGCGGGACGGGTCGATCAACGTAGGCGAGAGTCTCGCGTTCGTGTTCCGCAACGTGCCCACCGACACGCGCTACTCCCAAGCCTGGACGATCCGGTTCGACGAGCCCATTGCCGCCGACGGCACCGTCCTGCCTGAAGATCAGTGGGTGCGTCCCCAGCCCGGCGACCGCTACATCGTCCGCTCGCCCGTCCCGTTCCTGGCCGCCGACCGCTACGTGTTCACCGCGACTGCGGCGGAGCCGATCGAGAATCCGAATCAGGACCTCCTCGACCGGATCCGTGTGGTCCCGAACCCCTACGTGGTCGGCAACTCGGCCGAGACGCGGCCCTTCCTCTCTGGCCGCGGCGAACGCAAGATCTTTTTTCGCAACCTGCCCGGCGAGGCCCGCGTGCGCATCTACACCGTCGCAGGCGTGTTCGTCCAGGAGTTGGAGAGCCGCGACGGGATCGCGACGTGGGACCTCAAGACGAAGGACGGGCTGGAGGCCGCCTTCGGGCTCTACTTCTACCACGTGAAGGCCGAGGGCATCGGCGAGAAGGTGGACCGCTTCGCGATCATCAACTAGGACGCCGCCATGACCGCGACCCTTCGCTCCGTTCTGCTCTCCGCGTTCGCGCTCTCGCTCGCCAGCTCGGCCGCTGCCCAGAGCCGCGTCGGCACAACGGCCGGCGCCTTTCTCGGCGTGCCGGTCGGGGCGCGCTACGTCGCGACCGGCGAGGCCGCCGTCGCGACCGCCGACGACGCGGGCGCGCTGTTTTGGAATCCGGCCGGGATCGTCAACGTGCCGTCCGGCGAGGTATCGTTCCAACACACCGAATGGGTGGCCGGCACGCGTCTCGAGTACGCCGCCGGTGCCATCCGCATGGGGAACGCGGGCACGATCGGCGCGCACGTTTACCTGTTTGACTCGGGCGAGATGGATGTCACCACGATCGACTTCGAGGACGGCACCGGGGAGACGTTCAGCGTGCAGGACGTGGCGGTCGGGCTGAGCTACGCGCGGCGCCTGACTGACGCGTTTGACATCGGCGGGACGGTCAAGTACGTCGGCGCGCAGGTCTACCGCTCGAACGCGTCGGCGGTCGCGGCCGACATCGGCGTGCAGTACCGGACGCCGTTCCGCGACGTCACGCTCGGCTTCGGGATCTTCAACTTCGGGTCCGAGATGCGCCTCGCGGGCGACAACACGGCGATCCGCACCGATCTCGACCCAACCACAGCGGGTGACAACGACGGCATTTTGGCCAACCTTGCAACGCAGGGCTGGGACCTCCCCCTCCTGTTCCGCATCGGCGTGGCCTACGAGGCATTCGAGAGCGAGACGGTCGATGTGCGGGTCGCGACCGACGCCTTCTTCCCGAATGACAACAACCAGTACGTCAACGCCGGCATCGAGGCGACGCTCCTCGACCTCGTCCACCTGCGGGGCGGCGTGAGCAACCTCTTTCTCGACGACGCCTTTGGCCAGGGCATGGTCCGCCTGGGTGCGGGCGTCGAGCTAGGGGGCGCGCTCCAGGCCGACTACGCGATCGCCGATCGCGGAGACCTAGGCCTGATCCATACCGTCGGCGCCTCGGTTCAGTTTTAGTGCAACCCACAGCACCGTCCTGGCGACGTGCAACGGCCTTTGCCGCGCGTCGGAACCGAGCCGCCAGGTGCGACGCCCGAGGGGGTCGCAAGGTCGACGCGCGCGCCCTTTCGAGCCTGGTGCTGCTCTTCGCCAGCTCGATGCTCACCGCGTGCGGACCGAGCGCATCCACTGGCGAGAACCCGGTCGTCGCGCGCGGCCACGGCGTCGAGATCACCCAGAGCGCGTTCGCCGATGAGTACCGCCAGTTCGCCAGCCTGGCACCGGTCTCCGACGGGCTGGCGGCCCGTCGAGACTACGCCCGGCAGATGCTCGAGCGCGCCTACATCGCGCGCCTCGCCGACGCGGCCGGGCTGGGTGCCCTTCCCGAGGTCCAGGCCCACGTTGCACGCCGCCGCGCGTTCGCCATGCGCCGCCGCTTTCTCACGGACTCGCTGGGTGGGCTCGTCGACGAGCCCACCGAGTCCGAGATCCGCGAAGCGTTTCGCCGCCAGAACATGCAGGTGCGCGTGCGCCATGCGTTCGCGCCGACCGAGGCCGGGGCGCGCCAGCTCGCCGCTCGTCTGGAGGCGGGCGAGCCGTTCGAGGCCGTCGCACGGTCGTCGTTCGCGGCGCTGGGCCTCGACGCGACGGGCGACCTCGGACCGGTAACCTTCAACGCCCTAGATGAAGGGCCCGAGGCGGCGGTGTTCGCGCTCGATTCTGGGCAGGTCTCCGCCCCCGTCGAGTCCCTCCAGGGCTGGCACGTGTTCCAGGCGCTGGGCCGCGAGGAGACCGTCCGTCTCGACGGCACGGCCTACGCAGACGCCCGCGAGCGCCTCGCGTTCGACCTCCGTCATCGGCGCGTTGAAGAGGCCAGTGCGCGTGCAATCCGTCCGCTCCTCGAGCGCCACCAGCTGGCGGTTCGTCTCGCGCCGCTGCGCGCGCTCTGGCCCCAGCTCGCGCCCTTCGTGCCGGCACGCGGCGAGGCCGACGTGCTGGCGGAGGCGCGGACCGTCCTGCCCAGCCTCCAGCCCGAAGCCGTCACCCGCGCTACGCCCGTCGCGACCGTCGACGGCGCGCCGTTTACGGTGGGCCAGCTTCTCGACCAGCTCCCCGACGTTCCGGCTCAGTTCTGGACGCCGGATCTCCGCAAGGCCGTCGAGGTGGCCGTACGCGATTCGATCCTGACCGCCCGCGCCGCCGCGGCCGGTGCGGGTGAGGCGCCGGAGGTGGCGCGCGAGACCGACGCCGCGCGGCGCACGGCGCTCTACTACGCGGGCCTCCGTGCCGCAGCCGACACGGTCCAACTCGACCGCCACGTCGAGACCTTCTACCGGCTTTGGCAGGACGCGTTCGTGACCGACCGGACCACCACGTTCCGCGCCTGGCCCTTCGACACCGCCGACGCGGCTCGCACCGCCCTTGCCAGCCCGACAGACTGGGACAAGCGGGCGTTCGAGACGCGATCCCACACGGCGCCGCGCGGCGAGCCGGGCCCATTCGGCGTCCACCGTCTCACCGTCACGGGCCCTGGCCCGCGACCGCTCGCCGGCCCCTTCCCAGGCAACGGGCGGTTCTGGGTGGTCGAGGCCGTGTCACGCACAGATCGGTCCGTACCCTACACGGAGGCTCGCCATGACGTCCTTGCGGCCATGGAAGCCGAGCCCCGCTCGGTCGTTCACCGCCTGCTGCTCAACACCGGCTTCGACGCCGACGCCATCACGTACGACGACGCAGCCCTGGCCCGCGCGTTGCCCCTCGCCTCCTCGCTCTCGGTGCCCGCCTTATGACCCGTCTCCTCGCTGCCCTTGCCCTCCTGCTCGCGCTCGCAGGCTGCTCCGCCACCGAGCCGAGTGAGCCCGAACCGCCGAACCCGGATCCCGACCCGGACCCGGTCGTGTCGCTCGTCGAGCTGCGGGGGGTCTGGCTGACGAACGTCGACTCCGACGTCATGCTCTCGCGCGAGGGCATCGCCGAGGCGATGCAGTTTCTCGCCGACCACCACTTCAACGTGGTGTATCCGGTGGTGCTCAACGCTGGCAAGACGCTCTACCCCAGCCCGACAATGGAGGCCGTCACAGGCGTCCGCATCGACCCGCGCTACGCCGGGCGCGACCCGCTCGCCGAGATCGTCGAGGAGGCCGCGAAGCACGACATCGCCGTGATTCCGTGGTTCGAGTATGGGTTCGCATCCTCCTACAGCTTGGACGGTGGGCCGATTCTCGCAGCCCGGCCCGCGTGGGCGGCGCGCGACCGCGATGGAAATCTGCTCACCAAGAACGGCTTCGAATGGATGAACGCCTACCACCCGGACGTGCAGCAGTTCGTGCTCGACTTGGTCCTCGAAGTCGCCGAGACCTACGACGTGGCAGGTGTGCAGGGCGACGACCGCCTTCCAGCCCAGCCCTCCGAGGGCGGCTACTCGGACTTTACCCGGCAGCTCTACGCCAGCGAGCACGGCGGCCGCGAGCCCACCCGCGCCTACCTCGATGTCGACTGGCTTCGCTGGCGTGCCGATAAGCTCAACGCCTTCGCGAAGCGCTACTACGACGCCGTCAAGGCCGTCGACCCGGACCTCCAGGTGTCGTGGTCGCCCAGCATCTTCCCCTGGGGCTACCAGAACTACCTCCAAGACTGGCCCGCGTGGGCCGACGGCGGCTACGCCGACCAGATCCATCCCCAGAACTACCGCTACGATCTCGCCGCGTATCGAAACACGCTCGCGACGCAGCGCGCCGAGAACCTGGGCATCCGCGCCAGCGCCGACACGCTCGTCTACCCCGGTGTGCTGATGAACGTGGGCGGCTACGTCATCCCCATGGACTACCTCATGGGGCTGATGCAGCACAACCGTGACCAGGGCTACCGCGGCGAGGTTTTCTTCTTCTACGAGGGTCTCCGAAAGAACGACGACGCGATCGCCGACACGCTTCTCTCTACGTTCTACGCCGAGCCCGCGCGGCCACCCTTTAAGACGGACAAGACGAAGTAGCCGCGAGACGACGGTCCTCCACTGCCGTTTCTCGCCGGCACCACGCGTCCACTCCCTCTTTCCCCCGTCGGTATGCATCTGATCGACTACGCCGTGATCGGCGTCTACATCCTCGCCATGATGGGCGTCGGGCTGTGGGCGCAGCGAAAGGCGTCGCAGAGCATCGACGGGTTCTTCCTGGGCAACAACCAGATGCCATGGTGGGCGCTCGGCGCGAGCGGGATGGCGTCTAACCTCGACGTGTCTGGGACGATGGTGATCGCCGCGCTCGTTTACGCGCTCGGGATGGACGGCTTCTTTATCGAGATCCGAGGCGGCGTGGTCCTCGTGATGGCCTTTTTCATGGTGTTCATGGGCAAGTGGAACCGGCGCTCGAACGCCATGACCACGGCCGAATGGATGGAATTCCGGTTCGGCGACGGGCGCCAGGGCCAGGCAGCGCGTGTGCTCGCAGCGGTCGCAAACCTCGTGTTCGCGATCTGGGTGGTGACCTATTTCGCCGCCGGCGCCGGCATCTTCCTCGGCACCATCCTCGACATCGACCCGGACCTCGCGACGCTCATCATGGTCGGGCTGGCGAGCGTCTACACGATCACGAGTGGACTCTACGGCGTCGTCTACACGGACGTGCTGCAGGGCGTCTTGATCGGCGGCGTGATCGTCTGGGTCGTGGGAACGGTGATGCTCAACTACGACATCCCGGCTGCGTTCGACGTGTCCGTCCCGCTCGGCGACGGCGCCTTCCAGACGCTCGCGACGACGCGCGACGCCTGGACGGACATGACGCCGAGCTGGCGCCTCGACCTGCCGGGCGAGTACGCGCAGTACAACCTGTTCGGCATCGTCATCTTGTTCTACCTGTTCCGGTCGGTCGTGGACGGCATGAGCGCGCCGGGCGGCTACATCATCCAGCGCTTCTACGCCGCCAAGGACGAGCGCGAGGCGGGCTTGCTGAGCCTGTTCTGGATCCTGCTCCTCGCCTTCCGCTGGCCGTTCATCGCCGCGATCGCCATCATGGGCATCTCGTACGGCGCCTCGAACGAGGTCATCGCAAACCCCGAGGAGGTGCTACCCACGGTCTTGCTGGAGCTGTTCCCAATCGGCCTCAAGGGCCTGATGGTGGCCGGCCTAATCGCCGCCGCCATGTCGACGTTCGACTCGGTCGTCAACGCGGGCGCGGCGTACTGGGTGAAGGACCTCTACCAGCGGTTTATCCGCCCGGACGCCAGCTCGAAGACGCTCGTCAACCACAGCCGAGGCGCATCGGTCGCGATCGTGGTTCTGGGGACGGCGTTCGTGTTTCTGTTCGACAGCCTGAACGACCTGTGGGGCTGGCTCACGCTCGGGCTTGGCGTGGGGCTGATCGTGCCGCAGTTCCTGCGCTGGTACTGGTGGCGGTTCAACGGGTACGGATACGCCGGCGGCACGGCCGTCGGCATGCTGCTCGCGATTCTTCCGCGGCTGGCGGAAGAGTTCGGCGCCGCGCCGCTCACCGAGTTGCAGCTCTTCTTCCTGGCCTTCTTCGGCACGCTGGTCGCCTGCGTCGGGGTCACGCTCGCGACATCCCCCACGCCCGATCCGGTCCTGGAGGAGTTCGTCTCTCGGACGCGCCCCTTCGGCTTCTGGGGACGCACGCGGCGTGCGCTCTCGCCCACCCTCCAGGCCGACATCCGGACGGAAACGCGGCGCGACATCGCGGGCATCGTCATCGCGGTTCCATGGCAGCTCGTGCTCTTTATGACGTCGATGATGCTGGTGACCAAGCGCTGGGACCAGTTCTTCGTGCTCCTGGCGGCGCTCGTCGTGCTCTCGGGCTTGCTGTACGTGGTCTGGTACCGCAACCTCCGCACCGCGCCCTTCTCCTCCGATCCGGTCCTCTCCCGCTCCACGGCTGCCGGTTCGGCGGATGCCGCGTCCTCCCCACCGGCGTGAGGCCGAGCGACGCGCGCTGAGACCTTTCGACTCCGCTCCGGATGACGTTGTGGGAGGCGCCTAAACCGTACGAACGACACTGCCATGAACCGAAGAGACTTTCTGACCCGCACCTCGGCGTCCACCTTCGGGCTGGCGGCCGTTCCTGGCGCGTGGGCGGCCAGCTCGTTCGTCTCCGGCCGGGCGTGGAGCGGACGCCCGACGCGCGCGAGCGACGTGCTCGTCTACGGCGGCGGCGCAGGCGGTTTCGCCGCGGCTGTGCAAGCGGCGCGCCAGGGCGCGACCGTAACGGTCGTCGAGCCCAGTCCGTGGATCGGCGGGATGCTGACGGCGGCGGGCGTGAGCGCGCTCGACGGCAACAAGTTCGGCGCCGGAGGCGGTCTCGTCCACGAGTTCCGCGAGCGGCTGGCGGCGCACTACGGCGGCTACGACAACCTGTTCACGGGCTGGATCAGCCTGTACTGCTACGAGCCGCACGTCGGGTACCGGTTCCTCCAGGAGATCGCCGCGCCGCTCGTGGCCGAGGGCCGCCTGGCGTTCCTGACCGACACCGAGGTCGTTGGGCTGGCGGCCGATGGGGAGGACCGGATCGCGACCACGCGCCAGCTCGATGGCACGGAAGCGCAGCACGCGGCATCGGTCCTTGTCCTCGCCGACGAGTACGGCGACGGGCTGGCGATGATGGGACTTCCCTACCGCCTGGGCCGCGAGGCGGGGCACGAGACCGGCGAGGCCTCGGCGCCCGAGACGGCCGACAGCCGCATTCAGGACTTCACGTACGCAGCCACGCTCGTGCGCCAGCCCAGCGCGCCGGCGCCCACCCTGTCGGACATCGAGCGGGCGTACCACGCGCGGTTCGAATGCAGCACCACGGTCGACTGTGCCACGCCGGACGCGGACCTCCTAGGCCACGGCCTGCACGACTTCGAGAGCTTCATCACCTATGCCGCGCTCCCGAACGACAAGGTGCTCCTCAACTGGCCCCACCACTCGAACGACTACCCGTCTCCGGTCGCATTCATCGAGGACCGGTTCTTCCGCGAGCAGCACCTCGCCGCCGCCCGCCTGCACACGCTCCAGTACGTCCGCTATATGCAGACGACGCTGGGCCATCCGGAGTGGCAGATCGCGACGGACGAGTACCCCACGGCCGATCACCTTCCCCCGATTCCCTACATCCGCGAGGCGCGCCGCCTCGTCCACGGCCGCGTGATGACGACGGCCGACGTGGTCGCCCGAGACGGGCACCCGCGCGCGCCGATCCAGAATCGTGCGATCGCCGTCGGCGACTACTTCCTCGACCACCACCACGCCGAGCACCACCTGCCGCCGGCTCGGCGGCTCGTGGAAGACTTTCCCGACGCCGCGCCCTACCAGATCCCCGCCGACGTGCTGTTCCCAGCCGAGGACGACCGTACGCTCGTAGGCGAGAAAAGCGTCGCGGTCACGCACATCGTCAACGGTAGCACCCGGCTTCAGCCGCCCGTGGTTCTGATGGGCCAGGCCATCGGCGCGTTCGCCGCACGCGCCGTCCAGGCCGGCCGCGCCCCTTCGCTCGACGACACGCCCGCCGTCCAGCAGGACCTCGTCGACGCCGGATCGCAGCTTTACATCGTCTACGACGTCGGGCCGGACCACGAGCTGTTCGAGGCCGTCCAGCACCTCGCGCTCCGCGGCGTGCTCGGCGTCGACGACCCCGTCGAGCTG
>JAULKR010158350.1:17079-27917 GCA_032356305.1 Prasiola linearis
ACACCCCGGTCACGACCGACGAGATGGCGCGCTGGACACCGCGCGCGAGCGAGGTCGGCGTTTCGCACGCCCTCCCTCAGCCCGACGGCGCCGTCACGCGCGGCGACGTTCTCGCCTCGATCGCGAGCGCGTTCGTGGAGTAGTCCCGATCACTCCCGATCCGCCCCGTCCCCGTCTGCTTCGGTCGAGTCCCCTCCCTCGCCAGCTCGGTCGAGCTGGCTACACGCTCTCCCGGTCCATCCCCACTCGCCTCGATGATCCAGCTTACCGGCACGTTCCTCGACGAGGTCACGCACGACATCGCCGCCCACAACTGGGGCGCCAAGGACTGGGCGCGCGACTTCGACGCCATGCGGGCGGTCGGGATCGACACCGTGGTCCTGATCCGGTGCGGCTACGGCCGCCGTGCGACGTTCGAGTCGCCGATCTTGCGCAAACGCATGGGCGCCTATCCGGTCCACACAGATCTCGTGGACCTCTTCCTCACCGAGGCCGAGCGCTGTGGGATGGCGTTCTACTTCGGGACGTACGACAGCGGCACCTACTGGACCGATGGCCGCTACCAGGAGGAGGCCGACCTCAACAAGGCCCTCGCGGACGAGGTGATGGAGCGGTATGGCCACCGTCAGGCGTTTCAGGGCTGGTACATCAGCCACGAGATCGACGCCTACGATGAAGGCGTGATGACGGTCTACGAGGACCTCGCCGCGCACCTCCGCGGCCTCAAGGACCAGCCCATCTTTATCTCGCCCTACATCCGCGGCGTCAAGCAGTTCGGCGACGCCGCGATCTCGCTCGGCGAGCACGTCGCGTCCTGGAAGGACGTGTTCGCTCGCCTTGAAGGGCTCGTCGACATCGTGGCGTTCCAGGACGGGAACGTGTCGCTGGGCGACCTGCCGGACTTTCTAGCCGAGAACCATCGCCTCGCCGCCGCCCACGGGCTGACGTCGTGGAGCAACGTGGAGTCGTTCAGCCGCGACGTCCACGTCAAGTTTCCGCCGATCGACCACCGGGTGCTGCGCTACAAGATGGAGCACGCCGCGGCGGCAGGCGTCGACAAGCTCATCACGTTCGAGTTCTCGCACTTTCTCAGCCCCCACTCGATCTACCCGGCCGCCCGCAACCTCTACCTCCGCACCGTCGAGCACTTGGAGTCGCAGGGCTTCGACGGTACCGCCGCCCGCACCATCCACGCCGCGGCGCGGTAAGCACCCGCCCGCTCGACGGGCGCTCCGGAGACCCCATCGAACTCGCGGCTAGATCTTGCCGTCTCGCCCTCGCCAGCCCGATGATTCCCGTCCGCCACGTTCCCGCCGACGGCGCCACGCTCGCGCGTCTCCGCACGCGCTATGAAACCGAGCTGTTCGAGCGCGTGCTCCCGTTCTGGGAGCGCCACTCGCCCGACCGACAGCACGGCGGCACGTTCAACAACCTCGACCGCGATGGGACGGTCTACGACACCACCAAGCACGTCTGGCTGATGGGGCGGCAGGCGTGGCTGTTCTCGAAGCTCTACCGCACCGTCGAGCCACGCCCGGAGTGGATCGAGCTGGCGGCGCTCGGCATCGACTTCCTCCGCGCCCACGCGATGCGACCGGACGGTCGCGTGTTCTTCTCGCTCGCCCGCGACGGCCGCCCGATCTACCAGCAGCGGAAGATCTTCTCGGAGTGCTTTGCCGCGCTCGCCCTCGCCGAGTACGGCCGCGCCGCCGACCGGCCCGACTGCGTCCGGGAGGCCGAGTCGCTGCTCGCACAAGTCGTGGAGTGGTCCGAGACGGGCCCGATCGACGGCCGCCCGGCGCACGACGGCGTCACACCTTCGATTATGCTCGCAGTCCCGATGATCCTGCTCAACCTGATCGATGAGATCGCCGGAGAGTACTGGACAGCGTACCGGCCCGAGGTCGACGCGCTCCTCGACCGCGTGCAGCTCCACATCAGGCCCCAGCCCGGCGCGAACACGGCCAGCTCGTGGAAGTCCGTCGAGGTGCGCGAGACCGTCGCGCCGGATGGCACGCTCCTCGACGGTCCGGACGGACGCCTGCTCAACCCCGGCCACGCCATCGAGGCCGGATGGTTCGTCCAGCACTGGGCACAGCGTCTCGACCGGCCGAACCTCAGCGAGCTGGCGATCGACGTCGTCCGCTCGTCGCACCGGACAGGCTGGGACGCGGAGCACGGCGGGCTCTACTACTTTCTCGACGCCGAGGGCCGCTCGCCGACCGCGCTGGAGTGGTCGATGAAGCTGTGGTGGCCGCACTGCGAAGCGCTCTACGCGCACCTCTTGGACGCCTCGCTCACCGGCGACGCCACCGACTGGGCCGCCTTCGAACAGACCGACGCTTACGCCTTCGCGCGCTTCCCCGACGCCGAGCACGGCGAGTGGTTCGGCTACCTCGACCGCGAGGGACGTCCGACACACCGATTCAAGGGCGGTCCCTACAAGGGATGCTTCCACGTCCCGCGCGCGCTCTGGCTCTGCTGGGACCGCCTCCGCCAGCTCGAAGCCGCCCCCCCCCCACCGGACACCTAGAGACGCCCCTCCGCATCATCGAGCTGGCGACGGGCTACCGCAGAGCGGCTCGCGCCGCGTCGAGCAGTCGCTCCGGCGGATCGTGGCTGTGCTGCCAGTACATCAGCCCACCCAGGCCGCGCTCGCGGACGTACGCCGCCTTGCGCCCGACCGACTCCGGGTCCTCGTAGCTGATGAACGTCTGCGAGCTGGCGTTCCAGAGAAACGGCGCCGCGGCCGCCTCGTCCCAGATCCGGACGAACCCCTCGGAGGCGCCGTAGTCGCGCACGAGGTCGTCGTAGCCGCGTGTAAAGAACTCCCCGGTGTACGGCTGCCCGAGCCCGTCGCCGTCGGAAGCGACGCCGCTCCAGCCCTTGCCGTAGAACGCAGCGCCCACGACGATCTTCTCAGCCGGCACGCCCGCCGCGAGGAGAAGGTCGACGGCCCTGGATGTCGACATCGCGTTCGGCGTGGTCTCCGAGGTGTGAAGTGCCGCGTGGTGGCCCGTCCGGCCAGAGCCACCGCCGACGTAGTCGTACGTCATCAGGTTGACGAAGTCGAGCGAACGGTGGGCGTCCGCCATGTTCGTGCGGTCGAGGTAGCGCTGCCCGGCACCGGCCGCGATCGCCAGCTCGTAGCCGTCGCCGAGCGCGTCGAGTTGGGTACGCGTCTCGGCGAGGAGGAGCGTGAACGTCTCTCGGTCCTCGTCTCGGAATACGTTGTCCTCGCCAGGCTGGCCCGGGTACTCCCAGTCGATGTCAAGGCCATCGAGCTGGTGCTCACGGACGAGGGCGACCGCCGTTTCGGCGAAACGGGCGCGCGAGGCCTCGGTCAGCGCAGCGTCGGAAAAGTTCTCGGACCAGCTCCAGCCGCCGACCGAGAGCAGCACCTTGAGGTCCGGGTTCTTCGCCTTCAGCGCCACGAGCGCACGCAGCCGCTCCGGGTCCTCGTCATGCTCCAGGACCACGTCGCCGTCGGGCGTCACGTTCGCGAACGCGTAGAAGATGTGCGTCAGCTTCTCGGCCCCGATCGCCGCGAGGGCATCGGGCGTGCCGCCGAACACGTAGGCGATCAGACGCATCGGGGGGCGACCGGGCTGGGGTGGCCCGGGCACGTCGGCAGAGCTGCACGCTCCGAAGACGATCAGCGAGCTGGCGAGCAAGAGCGAGCGCATGGCAGTTGCGACGGACGGCGGGCGGGGCGATTCTCCGGTCACGATACGACCTCGCCCCTCGGCTCCATGACGCCCGCCACGCTCGCCGCCGACCTCGGGGGCACGACGATCAAGCTCGGCGTCGTCGCGGACGGACGCGTCCTCGGCGACGCCCGGATCGACGCCCGCGCGGACGGCGGGCTGGCGGCCCGGCTCCCCGAGATCGCCAGTTCGTGGCGGGCCCTGCTGCGAGACGTCGGATCCCCCAAGGTGGGCGGCGTCGGATTCGCGCTGCCGTGCCTGCTCAGCCGCGACCGCACGCGCGTGCTCTCGACAGTCGACAAGTACCCGGACGTCGACGCGCTCGACCTCGACGGCTGGGCGCGCGAGACGTGGGGCGTGCCGGTCGCGCTCGAAGGTGACGCCGTCGCAGCGCTGATGGGCGAGCACGCGCGCGGCGCGGCCCACGCCTGCGACGACGCGGCGATGCTCACTTTCGGAACCGGCATCGGGTCGGCGGTCCTCCTCGGCGGGCGGCCGTTCCGCGGCGCGCACGGCGCCGGCGGCGTCCTGATGGGCCACCAGACCGTCCGGCTCGATGGCGACGTGTGCCTGTGCGGCAACGTCGGGTGTGTCGAGACGGAGGCCTCAACGTGGGCGCTCCGGCAGCGCCACGGACCGCACGCGGACCTCGAGTGGCTCTTCGCCGACGACGCAGAGGCCGACCGCCTCGCGCTCCGCGCCCACGTCCTCGATGCCTGGGGCGCCGCGCTCGTGGGCCTCGTCCACGCCTTCGACCCCGAGCGCATCGTGCTCGGCGGCGGAGCCATGCGAGCCGCCGACCGCATCCTGCCCCAGCTCGATGCCGCCGTCCGCGCCCGCGCGTGGCGTCCCGAGACGCTCCCGCCCCTCCCGATCGTCGCTGGAACGCTCGGCGACCACGCCGCCCTCGTCGGCCTCGACGCCGCCATTCGCACGCCTGCATGAGACCTTTCGACCTCACCCCCACCGTCGCCATCACGGGCCACGACGGCGACGCTTGGAGCGGCTGGCCCGCTGTCCGCGTCGCCGTTCGCCAGCTCGCCGAGGGCGCGCGCGTAGTTGCCGTCGAGTGCTACACGGGCGTGTTCGAGGACTCGGTCGCCGACGAGCTGGAGGCCGCGCTCGGCGCTCCCCTCGTGCTCCGCACGACCGACGCGTTGCGCCCACCCGCTGAGATCGGCGCGCTCGTCGCCCCGGACCTCACCGACGACCCCGTGTTTGGCCGCCTGAGCGCTCTCGAGCTGACGGCCTTTTTCGAGCCCGATCGCCTCGCCGATCTCCGCCTCCAGCTCGACGCCGCGCCCGGCCGCGTGCTCGTCGTAGGCGTCGGCGCGACGCTCGTCGCCGATCCCGATGTCCTCGTCTACGCCGACATGCCCCGCTGGGAGCACCAGCTCCGCTACCGCCGCAACGAGGTCTCTAACCTGGGCGCCGACAACGCCGACGCCCGCACGGCGGACCAGTACAAGCGCGGCTTCTTCGTCGACTGGCGCGTGCTCGACCGTCACAAGCGAGCCCTCTTCGACCGCCTCGACGCCGTCCTCGACACGACGCGCGCGGACGACCCGGCGCTCGTCACCGGCGACGCCTACCGCGCCGCGCTTCGCCAGACCGCGCACCGGCCGTTCTCGCCGGTCCCCTTTTTCGACCCGGGCCCGTGGGGTGGCCAGTGGATGCGCCGTGTCTGCAGCCTCGATGCGCGCGACGAGGCTGAGGGCCGCGAGCGCCCGCCCAACTACGCGTGGTCCTTCAACGGCGTCCCCGAGGAAAACTCGCTCCTCCTCGGCTTCGGCGATGTCGTCCTGGAGACGCCCGCCATCAACCTCGTCTTTCTCCAGCCCGATGCGCTCCTCGGCTCCGACGTCCGCGACCGCTTCGGAGAGGAGTTTCCGATCCGCTTCGACTTTCTCGACACCATGGGTGGCGGCAACCTGAGCCTCCAGGTCCACCCCAGGGCCGACTACGCGCGCGAGCACTTCGGGCTGGCGTACACCCAGGACGAGAGCTACTACTTGATGGACGCCGAGCCGGGCGCGGTCGTGTACCTCGGTTTCCGAGACGGCGTCGACGCTGGGGCCGTCGAGCGCGATCTGCGGGCGGCGCAGGCCCGCGACGCCCCGTTCCCGGCCGAGGTCCATGCCCAGACCTGGCCTGTCGCCAAGCACGACCACGTCTCGATCCCCGCCGGCACCGTCCACTGTTCCGGCGCCGGCAGCATGGTTCTGGAGATCAGCGCGACGCCCTACATCTTCACGTTCAAGCTGTGGGACTGGGACCGCCTCGGCCTGGACGGCCGCCCCCGCCCCATCCACCTCGACCGCGGTCTCGCGAACCTCGACTGGTCCCGCGACGCGAGTTGGACGCGCGACAACCTCGTCGGGCAGGTCGAGCCTGTCGCGGAGGGCGACGGCTGGCGCGAGGAGCGGACCGGCCTCCACGACACCGAGTTTATCGAGACGCGGCGCCACTGGTTCGCCGCGCCCGTCCCGCGCGACACCGAGGGGACGGTCCACGTGCTGTGCTTGGTCGAGGGCGCGGCCATGCGCGTCGCCAGCCCGACGGGCGCGTTCGCCGATGTCGTGGTCGGCTATGCCGAGGTGCTCATCGTGCCCGCGGCCGTCGGTCCCTACCGTCTCGAACCGATCGCGGAGGCGGGCGACGAGCTGGCGGTCCTGACCGCGTTCGTGCGCCCGACCGGGTAGCGGAGCGCCCGGCCAGAAAAGGCGATTTCAGGACACAGAGGGAATGCAAACGTTTTTATGTTGCAGCCCATCCCTCCCACCTGACCGATCTCGCCCGTGCCGTTGGACTGCTCCATGACCGACATCCGCATCCAGCGGCGCCTCAACGAGCTCGACCACTACGTCTACCCGCAGCGCTGGCCCGTCCAGGGGTGGTCGCTCGCGCGAGACTGGCCCGAGCGTATCGCGCGCCCGACGTTCGCCGACGACCTCGCCCGGATGAACGAGGCCGTCGACACCCGCGCCAGCTCGCCGGACGGGTTCGCAGCAGCGCCCCGGGACGCGCAGACCTACTGGCTGAGCACGACCGCGACGGTCCCCGACGAGCTGGCGAGCGAGCGCGTGACGCTCCTGATGCACACCAAGGCGGAGTCCCTCGTCTACGTCGACGGCGAGCCGTGGCAGGCGCTCGACGAGAACCGGAGCCATCTCGTGCTCTCGGACTCGGGCGAGGCGGGCCGGAGCTACCAGATCGACGTGATGCTGTTCTCGTCGCGGGACCGCACCCCGAAGGCACTCACGGCTGAGTTCGCGCGCGTCGACGCGGCCGTGGAGAGCTACCGCTTCGACCTCCGGGCGATCCTGGGCGTCGTCCGCGCCCTCACCGGCCCCGCGTCCGGCAATCCAGCGCAGGCCCAGACCGCGAAGGCGGACGGCGGGCTGGCGGCGACGCGACTGCCGACGGCCCTCGTCACCTCCACGAATGCGATCGACTTCCACGGCACCTACGGCGCCGTCGACGTGACCGAGGCCGCGCGCGTCCTCAGCGATGCGGTCGACCAGATCCGGGAGGGCATCCCACCCAAGGACATCGACGTTCACCTCGTCGGCAACTCGCACATCGACGTGACGTGGCTGTGGACGTTGCCCGAGACGCGCGCCAAGATGGCTCGCACGACGGCGACGGCGCTTCGCTACATGGACGAGCTGCCGTCGTACCGTTTCGCGCAGAGCCAGCCCCAGATCTACGAGTTCCTCCGACAGGACTTCCCCGATCTGTTCGCGCGCGTTCAGGAGCGCGTGGCCGAGGGGCGCTGGGAGATCATCGGCGGCGCATGGCTGGAGCCGGACTGCAACGTCACCGGCGGCGAGTCGCTGGTCCGCCAGCTTCTCCACGGCCAGCGGTTCTGGCAGGAGCACTTCGGTCGAACGAGCAACGTGATGTGGCTGCCCGATACGTTCGGCTATGCCTGGGCCCTCCCACAGATCCTCGCCAAGAGCGGCATCGACACGTTCGTCACCCAGAAGCTGACCTGGAACAACGAGAACACGTTTCCCTACGGCCACTTCGACTGGGAGGGCGTCGACGGCACGCGCGTCCGCTGCACGTTCCCGCAGACGTACGTCGCGCGGACGTTCCCCGAGGAGATCACCGCGATGTACGACCGCGTCCCGGACAAGCAGACCGTCGAGGGCCTGATGTTCCTCTACGGCTACGGCGACGGCGGCGGCGGCCCCATGCGCGAGGACGTGCTCGTCGGCGAGCGGCTGGAGAACGTCCCAGCCTTCCCGCGCTGCACCTTCGCGACCGCCCGAGACGCACTCGCGGCGATCGCCGAGGAGGCCGACGAGCTGGCGACCCAAACGGGCCATGGCATCCCCGTCTGGAAGGGCGAGCTGTACCTCGAATCGCACCGCGGGACGCTCACCACGCATGCCCGCGTCAAAAAAGGCAACCGCGACTGCGAGCAGCGGCTGCGCGAGGCCGAGATCTGGGCCTCCATCGCCGCTGCCACGGGCGGCTACGCCTACCCCGCCGAGGCGCTCGACGCCGCGTGGAAGAACGTGCTCCTCAACCAGTTCCACGATATCCTCCCCGGGACGAGCATCGAGCCCGTCTACGCCGGCGTCCATGCCCGCTATGCGGAGGCATTAGAGACGGCGCGCACGACCGTCGCCGACGCCCTCGCGGCCCTCGCCCGCTCGTCGGATGGCGACGACGCCAGCTCGACGGACGTTACGGTCTGGAACAGCCTCGCGCACGCCGTCACCGACTGGGCCGAGGCCGACGCGCCCGACGGCGACGTCCACGTGGTCGATGCCGACGGCGCCGTCGTCCCGAGCCAGCGCACGCACGACGGCCGGGTCGGCTTCGAGGCGACCGTGCCGGCCCTCGGGTCCGCCCGGTTCACACTCCGCACCGGCGCCGCGCCCGACGCCGCAGACGAGCTGGCGGCGTCGGATCGCCAGCTCGAATCCGAGCGCTTCCGCGTCATCTTCGGCGACGACGGCACGCTGACGTCGTTGTTCGACACCGCGCACGACCGCGAGTGGCTGCGCGCGCCGGGGAACGTGTTCCAGACCTTCGACGACCGGCCCAACCAGTGGGAGGCGTGGGACGTGAACGATTGGTACGCCGAGAAGCCCCTCGACCTGTTCTCGCTCCAGTCCTCGGACGTGATCGAGTCCGGGCCGGTGCGCGCTGTGCTGCGCCAGACCCACACGACGCCCGCCGGGAGCACGATCGAGCAGGACGTAATCCTCTACCGCAGCCTCCCGCGCATCGACTTCGACACGCGCGTCGACTGGCAAGAACAACGCGTGCTGCTGAAAGTGGCGTTCCCCGTCGCCGTCCACAGCGCCCACGCCGCTTACGAGATCCAGTACGGCACGATCGAGCGCCCGACCGGCCGCAACACGAGCTGGGAGCAGGCGCGCTTCGAGGTGGCGGCCCACAAGTGGACCGACCTGTCCGAAGGCGGCGGCGGCGTGAGCCTCCTCAACGACAGCAAGTACGGCCACGACGTTCACGACGACGTGCTCCGCATCACGCTCCTGCGCAACCCCGTCTTCCCCGACCCGCGCTCGCCGTGGGAAGAGTACCGCCTGCCGGGCCGCGAGAACGAGGTCACGTTCACCGACACCGGGGAGCACCGCATCCGCTACGCCGTCTACCCGCACGCCGACGACTGGCGGGCGGGCACGGTCCACCAGGCGCGGGCCTTCAACAGCCCGCTCCACGTCACGGCAGGCGCCAGCTCGTCAACATCCAGCTCAGCACCCGAGGCCGGCGTCTCGGCCGAGGGCGTCAAGCTGGAAGCCCTCAAGCAGGCGGACGGCGGTGACGGATTCATCGTCCGCGTCTACGAGGCGCACGGCGGGCGCGGCGCGGCCACGCTGCGGCTGCCGTTCGAGGTTGCGTCTGCCGAGCCGGTCGACCTCCTAGAGCGTCCCGACGACACCGACGGGCCAGCCGAGCTGGCGGACGGCGCACTCGCGTTCCGCGTGACGCCGTTTCAGATCCGATCCTTCCGCGTCCGCGCGGCCTCCTGACGCCGCTGATGCCTGACCGCTGGACCCGCGACTCGCCCGCCGACTGGGTCGATCCCCTCATCGGGACCGACTCGGCGCACGAGTTCTCGAACGGCAACACCTATCCCGTCGTCGCGCTCCCGTGGGGCATGGCCGCCTGGACACCCCAGACACAGGACGACGGCTGGACCTACCGCTACCGCGACGACGCGATCCAGGGCATCCGCCTCACGCACCAGCCGAGCCCGTGGATCGGCGACTACGGCCGCGTCACGTTCTCGCCGCAGACGCTCGGACCCGACGGCCGCCCCCAGCCCGACGCCGACGCCCGCGCGTCGGCCTTCTCGCGCCGCACCGAGCGCGCTCGTCCCTACGCTTACGACGTCCGTCTCGACCGCTACGACACGCGCGTCGAGGTGACGGCGACCGAACGCTGCGGCGTGCTCCGCATCACCTTCCCCACGACCGACGACGCCGTCCTCGTCGTCGACACGCACCGCGACGGCGGCGCGCTGCGGTGGAACGGTCGCCAGCTCATCGGCTTCACGAAGTCGAACTCGGGAGGCGTGCCGGACGATTTTGCCCACCACATCGTCGTCGCGTTCAGCCGTCCCCCCACGGGCTTCGCCGACGCCCAGGCCGACGCGGAGACAAGCGACGAGCTGGCGTGGGACGTCGACGGGCTGGCCGGTGACCGCGTGGTCGGTGCCGTGCGGTTCGATGCGACGGTCGCGGGGACGGTCGAGGTCCGGGTCGGGACGTCGTTTATCTCCGCCGAACAGGCGGCGCTCAACCTGCGACGCGAAGTAGGGACGCTGGACTTCGAGGGCGTGCGCCGCACCGCGAAGCAGACGTGGAACGAGCACCTAGGGCGCGTCGAGATCGAGGGCGCGAGCGATGCGCAGCGCACCACATTCACAACGGCGCTCTGGCGCTCGCTCCTGTTCCCGCGCGTCCTCCACGAACCCGACGAGACGGGCGCGCTGCGTCACTGGAGCCCCTTCGCCGGGGGCATCCACGACGGCGAGATGGTGACCGACAACGGCTTCTGGGACACCTTTCGGACGGTCTACCCGCTCCTGACGCTTCTCTTCCCCGAACGCGTCGAAGGCGTGATCCGCGGCCTGCTCAACGCCTA
>JAULKR010158572.1:0-13208 GCA_032356305.1 Prasiola linearis
TAAAAAAGGCAGCCTTACCCATCGGTCGACGAGTCATCAAGCGACCCGCGACTTTGAAAACAGACTCTGTCCGCACGTCTCCAGCTTCCAATTGGCTCTCAAAGTCTTCACGGATTTGACCTAGCGAGGAGTTACGGTCGTAATTGTGAGGATAGGGATCGACTCCCAGTTCCCGTAGAGCGTGAAGTTTTTTTCTTTTTTCAGCGCGAAGGGGGTTGTCTGTATTATTCTCCGACATAGCAGTCCATCACCTTATGAAGCAGTTCAATGGCTTCGTCCTTAGGGCGCTGAAAGGCATTGCGACCCATAATGCTACCGAAGGATCCACCTTCAGCCAACGCTTTGACTTCTGTAATCACGTCTTCAGTGTCTTTCGCGGGACCACCACTGAAGATCACGACACGCTTACCGTGAAAGCACGCGTCCACAACGTGGCGAGTGCGGTCGGCAAGTTTCTTTATCGGGATACTCTGGCGATCAAAAACTTTTTTAGCCTCGCCTTGCTCAATATGAGCCGTCGGAGGCTTCACCTTAATAAAGTGGGCGCCCAACTGAGCCGCAATTTGCGCGGCGTAAGCAATCACGTCGATAGCCGTCTCGCCCTCTTTAGAAAGACCTTCGCCACGAGCGTAGGACCAAATTACAACCAAGAGGCCATGCCGTTTGGCTTTTTTAGCGGCTCCCGCAATTTCTTCGTACATCTGTTTGCGCTGGGCGCTTCCAGGGTAAATGGTGAAACCAATCCCCACACACCCTAAACGAAGGGCGTCGTCCACAGAGGCCGTTAGTGCTGAGCATGGGTTCTTTGTGGAATAGAGGGAGTCGGAGTTGTTCATTTTTAAAATTAAGGGGATGTCGCCGGCGAAATCTCTGGCCACGGCTTCGATGAAGCCCAAAGGTGCTGCGTAAGCGCTACAACCCGCTTCCACCGCGAGGCTGGCGTGATAAAAAGGATCATAGCCATTGGGGTTTTTCGCGAAACTTCTAGCGGGTCCATGTTCAAAGCCCTGATCTACAGGAAGAATGACCATTTTTCCTGTTCCACCAAGGCGTCCTTGGTTCAGTACACGGGCCATATTACAAAGGACACCAGGGTTATCAGCTCCATACCAGCTCAGGATTTCTCTTACTCGAGGCGTCATCGGCGCTCCTTTAGATTATAAATTTTGGGCCTGACACTATTCATAGAGGCCAGTGAAATCAAGGGGTTTTGCGCTCTTTGGCCAGCGCTACAGAGGTTTTTTTTGACTTGTCCTCCTCATAGAGATGACATGCTCACCCATGTCATCCTGAGCTGGACGCGAGGGGTGACAGATTACCCCTTGCGATGGACCTGACCCACGGCCGCTTGGTCTGTGGGAAAAATTGTGAGCTCCTGGATGTTCACGTGTTTTGGCTGCTGTAAACACCAGAGCACAGAGCCGGCGATATCCTCAGGAGTCAAAGGCGTCATGTCTTTGTAAACGGCGTCGGCTTTTTCGCTATCTTCGAAGCGCACATTGCTAAACTCAGTTTCCACCATCCCCGGAGAGATATTTGTGACTCGAACTCCAGTACCGCTCAAATCCATTCGAAGTCCCTGGGTCAGCGCTCCTACAGCGTGTTTGGTGGCACAGTAGACTCCGCCTCCTGGGTAGACCCACTGCCCTGCCACGGAGCCAATGTTCACGATATGACTGAGAGAGCCGTTTTTTATCAGCTGAGGAAGCGCCAACCTGGTCACGTAAAGGAGCCCTTTGACGTTGGTGTCGATCATCGCATCCCAGTCATTAAGCTGAGCCTCTGGTAGCGCCTCTACCCCTTTGGCCAATCCGGCGTTGTTGACCAGAACGGTGAGGTTTTCTAAAGACACGCTTTGAAGGGCCGCTTCGCAAGCGGAACGCTTTGAAATATCAAAAGAGAGAGCGGCGACCGAAACCCCGTATTTGGATTCCAGGTCGGCCTTCAAACTTTGAAGACGGTCTTCCCGGCGACCGGTGATGACTAGGTCCAGTTGCTGCTGAGCCAGGGAGGAAGATATCGCTTTGCCAATCCCTGAAGTGGCTCCGGTGACTAAGGCTAAGTGCTTCATGGTGATCTCCTTGAACTGGATTTAAAGGCGGGACGTCTACACTTTTTGATATTTTTTAGTGATCACATCCGCAGCTTTTTCGGCAACCATATATATAGGCACTGAGATAAACAACCCAGGAATTTTAGGAAAAATCGACGCGTCCACAATTCGCAAACCTTTCACTTTGTGCACCTGAAAGTCCTTGTCCACGACGTCACCGTCGTCAGGACGCGGCCCCATTTTGCTCGTGCAAGACGCATGGTGGCCCCAAGCTTCGTTCACGATAAACTGCTCCAGCTCCTTACCCGCCATAGCTTTGCCTGTGGTTTTACTTTTTGGCGGCCAGACTTCGTCTTCGATTTTACTCTTCAAAGGTTCGCGGTTATTGATGGAACGCGCAATTTGAACCCCTTCCATCATCGCCTTGAGGTCGGATTCTCTGCCCTCTTGAAAGTTCATAAAATTAATTTCAGGAACCTGATGGGGATTCTTTGATTTTAAGGTCACGTAACCTTTCGTGTTTTTCGTTTTGCCTTTGAGGATGGCCCAAGTCAGGTTGTTTGCTCCTGCAGTAGCTGCTTTCGCCCAGCCAGGATAGTAGCCTTTAAATTTACCAGGGGTTGCAAATACAATGAGGTCCGCAGCTCCTCTTTCTTTTTTTGCCGTGTCAGACTTACTAATGTTTCCGATCAGGACTCCGTTCGTCCCGTAGAGATGCCCCTCGTTATCGCGGTTGTAGGCTTCTAAGCAAGGATCGCCATCTTCGGGAGTAAAGCTGCACCGACTGATGGCATCGATTTCGCTTTTGAATTGAGCCACAACACCCATCTCATAGCGGTCCTGCAGGTTTTTTCCGACGCCAGGAAGATTCACTCGCGTGGGTACTCCAACCCGGTCCAGTTCCTGAGCGTCGCCGATTCCAGACAGCATCAAAAGCTGAGGTGTATTAAAGGCTCCACCGGCCAGAATAACTTCGTATTTCGCCCGAAATTCAAACGGCGTGGCTTCTCTGACCAAGGACAGATCATATTTGGGAGATGCGCCATAAAGACTCTGGCCCTCTGGGTGATAGAGGCCCTTCACTCCTTTGACCACGGGCTGCCCTTCCATGCCGTCCTCAAAAGTCAAAGACGTGGCAAAATAGCCGGTGTTTATTTTTAAGTTGGAGTATTCTCTCTGAGTTTCTATCAGCCAATCTCGCGGGGAACTTCGTCGACCGGCGCGAGTGGACTGAGTCAGACGGTAAATACCTTCAGGACGATGACGGAAACGTTCATTAGAATAGTAGTTGGTGTCTCCAGGAATAGTGCCCGTCTGACTTTTGATCGTTGAGAGTACGGTGTTCAAGAATTTGCTTTCTCCGCCACCTGGAAAAACGTGCTTCAATGGAGCGCGCTCGGTGCTCAGCCACGGGCTTTCGGCGTGTTTCAGATAGGTCGCTTCATCGTAGTGTCTGTTGCCAGTCACTTTATGATACCTGCGGTTTTCAAGCTTTTGAAAATAAGGATTCATCCCACGAGGGCGCCAAGATCTATCGCCGGTGACCTTTTCCATATGGCGCCAATCATCATCATCAGGAATCATGGTGATCATCGCATTATGGACTGTGCAACCTCCGAGGGCAGAAGCTCTTGGGTAGAGAATCCCTCCCTGATCTTTAACAAACTTCGTATCGTTTTCATCAGAGAAAGGACTACCTTGACCTGAGTGTTTTACAAAGTAGTTCCAGCTCCAACGGTCGTCTTCGGTGGACAAAGGGTGGTAAGCTGGAACGGTGACCTTGGGGTCCTGGTGATCTTTGCCAGCCTCTAGAATCAAAACGTGGAACCCTCTGCGAGCAAGGCGCGCTGCAAGTGGTCCCCCACCAGCGCCAGAGCCAACGATGATAAAATCGTACTGCCCTTTGTTCGCAGACTCCATGGTCCCTATTCCGTGAGCCCATGTGGGAATCATCAAACCCGCACTCAGCGCAGAGGCGTCTTTCAGGAAATCTCTCCGAGATTTTGACGATCTGAACGGAGCATTTTTGATGGCGGGACGAACATTAGGTTTCTTGGATCTCATACGACCTCCTGCTGAAAGCAACTTAGCAAGTCCCAGAGGGCCTCACAAGGCGAATTGCTGGGGCCTGAAACAGTGTAAAGAATATATGAAAAAGTCTGTCCTCAGATGTGGTTTCGCCCTTTCTTTGAAAAAGTGCCATGTGGAAAACCCAGGTTCCAGCTTAATGCCTGACTGAATTCGCTCCACCGACTCTAGAACACTACAAAGCGCCTCGGTCTATCTGCCGATCTCGACTCCGCGCCCTGGTTAAGTTTAGAAAAAGCTTTCGCGGCGTAACTCTTTACCTGAGCCTTAGAGTAGAACTCCGAAAGAATATCCTCTACAAATATTGCGGAGATCCTTCGCATTCGCTCAGGACGACCAGCGAACCATACCTCTAGCTCTCAACTCTAAAAAATCAGCACAGAGCGCTTCAATAAATGCGCCACCCCACAGTGTTTGCTAGGGGGGGCAAGCTCTGGCGACAGCTAAAATTCTTTAAAACGTTTTTACTTTTCGCGTGGCTCGAATTTGTGACTGAACCTCTTCTACAATCCTATGAAGTAAGAGCTCCGAGAATTTGTGATCATCAGTGATTCCAAAATCAGCGAGAGCTGAGGTTTCTACCGGTGTTCCATCGTTGTTCATATTGATACCGAAATGCAGAAGGATTGAGTTCGAAGAGCAGGTCGCAATGCTAATATTGAGTTTACTGTTCTCGAAGAAGAGGTCATCCCCTCTTCTTTCTAGCTGCGCGGCTCTCTTTTTTTCACCCAAATCAAAAATACACTGGCGAGTGATTTCGCCAATAAGCCTTTGCCACAAGACGCCGGCGTGAAGGCTTTGGTCAAATATTTCGATCACTAAATGCAACATCGAGTCACCTCTGATGGCAGAGTTTACTTTAAGATCTTCACCATCGATCATGTGTTCCGTATGCACATCGCAGGGGCCGACCCAGGCCACTACAGAGTTTCCTAAAAGATCGTGCTTCAGGTAGTTACTTAATGGCGCCAGCTGACTTCCATCGTATTTGTCATTTGTTTTTAAAAAAAGGCTAAGCATTTTGAAAACTCTCCTTTGCACGTTGGGTGCGTAAACAGGACTCGCAGACGCCACAAGCCTCATCAAAAGCCTGATAGCACGACCAAATATTTTCGTGGGGAATATTTAGGTCTCTCGCCTTTTTATACATTTCAGCTTTATTCATCTCTTGAGTTGGACTCACGACTTCCACTTGATTCATGGTCGAAAACTTTAAGCCGGTATTGAAGGCGGTCACGAAATCAGCGGAGTTGTCAGGAAACGTCTCCGCCTCCTCTTTATTAAACCCTGGCACCACATACTTACAATTCATGGATTCTGCAAGACAGGCCGCAAGGCTCAAAAAGACGCCATTGCGGTTGGGAACCCAAACGCTTTTTGCAGTGGCTTGGGATTGGTCCGAGTCTGCAATATTCACGTCGGCTCCAGTGGGAACCGACTTGCCGAGATCCACTAGGCTGCTACTCGTAAGAGCGAAGAGGGATTCAAGATCTAGGATCTTATGCTCAATATCCAGGGCTTTACAGCTGGCGGCGGCGGCCGCTTTTTCCTTGTGGAAGGCCCGCTGCCCGTAGTCGACAGTCAGGGCACAAGCGACTCCGTAGGATTCGTGGGCTAGATAAAGACAGAGGGTAGAGTCCAACCCTCCGGACAGAAGAACAACAGCATTTTTTGACATAGCTAAGGTGTTACGATGAGCATATTTTTGGGGCAAGTTTTATTTTCTACGCCCCTTCCTCTATACAGAATCCACCTTGAGGTCTCGAACAAAGACCTGCATCGATTCTCGGCCCATGTACTCATTACGGCTGGGCTCAGCCAGTACACTGACTCTCTGGCCCGAAAGCTTCTTCTTCTTTTCTATGTCTTCGGCAAAAAACCAAAGGGCGTCAATCGTATCGCCGGAGATATCCTTCAAGACGAGCTTCAGGTGCACATCCTTAAGAACACGGACGGAAGCCACAAAGAGGTTAGAGAGTTTCATCAATGGAGGCTCAAACCCCTTTCCCAAAGGTTCCAAAGTCTTCATCCACGGAAGAAAGCCATTATTAATTTCTTTGATGGTGGCCTCAAAATGGTAAGTCAAAACGGGCTTCGCACTATCGAGCTGATTAAAATAATGGAGCAAACCGTGAGAAAAGCTTTCCGCCTGATCGAACTGGAGTTCGAAACCTGCTGCGGCCTTATGACCGCCAAATTTATTCAGCGAAGCGGAGGCACCTTCCAGGGATGCTAGCACATTGCCCCCCTCGGGAGCCCGAGCACTGCCCACAATTTTATTATCAATAACTGTGCCAACAAAAGCGGGCACGCCGTAGCGATTGACAAGTTTCGTCGCCAGGAGTCCCACCACACCTTTGTGAAAATGCTCCGAAAATAGAAACAAGTGGTTAAAACCACCGGCCTGCTGGAGGTAATCCTCAATGATGGACTCCCCTTGCTTTTGGATATCCACTCGCTTTTCATGGGACTGAAGAACTTCTTTCACAAAATCAAAAGCCTTGTCTTCATCATCGACCAAGAACAGATCAATAGCGTTGACCGCGGAATTCATTCGGCCCAACGCATTTAACTTTGGTGATAAGCGGATACTGACATCTTGAGCACTGAGCGGCCCTTGAGTAATTTTCAGCTCCTTCATCAGGTGAGATAGACCTCGCCGCTTGGTCTTCTGTAGCTCTAAAAGGCCGTGCTGGACCAAAACGCGATTGTCCTTAATTACCGGAACCATATCGGTGAGCGTTGCAATTGCGAAGCAGTCTAAAAGAGACTTCGGATCGAAATCTTTTTCTAAAAAGCCCTTTTCTTTTAGGGCCCTCCGCAAAGCCAAGATAAGATAGAAGCCGACTCCCGTTCCGCAGAGGTAGCCTAGGCCCGACATGCAGTCTGGCTGGTTCGGGTTCACAACAGAAACAGCGTCCGGCAGGACGTCCTTAGCTTGATGGTGATCGGTCACAATAAAATCAACGCCGAGCTCTTTAGCCCGAGCTACGGCGGCCACATCAGTAATCCCCACGTCGATGGTCACAAAAAGCTCTACTTTTTTATCCTCGATAAAGGCTTCCACGATATCGGGGTGCACTCCGTAGCCGTGATCAAAACGGTTCGGTTGAAAAAACGTCAAATTTTGAAAACCACAAAGATGAAGTCCTCGCAGCATGAGTGCGAGTCCCGGCGTCCCATCCATATCAAAGTCCGCGTAAACGCAGATTCTTTCCTGGGTTTGATAAGCTTGCAACAAACGCTCAACGGCCTTGTCCATCCCTAGTAGCGACATAGGGTCAGTGAGGTCTTTGAGACGAAAATTGTAAAAGCCCTCAAAGGCCTCTTTGTCAGCATAACCTCGAACTTCGGCCCACCGCTGAATCAGCTCAGGAATTTCGTCGGACCATCTATCGTTTGCGAAGTCTGTGGAGGCTTGGCTCCAGGATAAAGATTGTGGCAATTTTCCCCCAAGGTCACCGAGCTCTGTAGAGAGCTCGACCCTTGTCATACATCAGGTAGGGAAAAAGGATCAACTGAAGTCAGGGGGCGTAGAAAAGAGAAGTCCCCCTTCGCTCAGGGCTAGGCCTTTGCGAAGTTTTGTTGCAACTTCTCAGTGAGCATCACTAACGGTGCCGCCACATAAATTGAAGAGTAGGTTCCAACAATCACACCGATTCCAAGGGTGAAGGCTAGATCTTCGATCACGCCACCAGCAAGGATGTAGAGCGCCGCTACAGCGAGCAAAGTCGTGATAGAGGTCAACAAAGTTCGGCTTAATACATCATTAATAGAGCGGTTGATAATCCACTTCAGCGGATGCCCCTTAAAGATCACTTCGTTCTCACGAATACGGTCAAAGTTGACGATAGTATCGTTCAGTGAGTAACCGATGATGGTCAAGATAGCGGCCAAAATCTGCACATTTACCTCCTTGCCCAACAAGGCAAAGATACCTAGCGTGATAATAGAGTCATGAAAAAGGCAGATCACAGCGCCGGGGGCATATTTGTAATCAAAACGTAAACCCACGTAGATCAAAATCATGATCAAGCTGTAAAGAACCGCAAGAATTCCGTTGGTCTTTAGCTCTTCACCAACCTGCGGACCTACAGAGTCCACCCGTCGGATACCTTTATCAGCATCCACACCGAATTTATCAATTAGAGCTGTTCGGACTTGGTCGATTCGAGCATTGTTGTTCTTATTGACTTCTTTTTCGTTAGCACCCTCGGCCATTTGCATCCGCACGAGGATCTCGTTGTCGTCGCCCAAGGTTTGCACGACCACATTGCCGACGATTCCAGAAAGGAAGGTTCGGATGCCTTCCAAAGGAGGTTTTTCTGCGAATTGGACCTGTACTTCTGTGCCGCCGGCAAAATCAATACCATACTTTAGCCCCTTGCCGAAGATCACGCCAAAAGACAGAAGAACGATGATACCCGACATGATAGCAAAGGTAGGAGCGATGCCCATGAAGTTGTACTTCCCGGCAAAGTCTTTCGTGGCTGAAGCAGACTCACTCTTAGCAGAAGAACGCCCGCGAGCATTCCCCTTTGAGCGATTCTGGCTTTTACTAGCTTTTGATGTTTTGGAATCTTTTTGACTCATCTTTAAATATCCTTAAGGCGCAAAGTTCAGCTTCATTTTGTTAACGAGCAAATTTAAAATCGTACGGGTAAAGAAAATCGCCGTGAACATTGAAGTCACGATACCGCAGATCAAGGTAATGGCGAATCCGCGGATAGGGCCACTTCCAAAATACATCAGTACGATACAGACACCGGCAGTGGTGATGTTAGCATCAAAGATCGCCCAAAAGGCGCGAGCATAACCCTCTTTGATTGCAGCCGAGAGTCCTGAACCCTTCGCCATCTCCTCTTTAATTCTCTCAAATATAATAACGTTAGCATCAACCGCCATACCGATCGTCAGCGCGATACCAGCGACACCCGGCAAGGTGAGTGTCGCTTGCAGTGAGGTGAGCACAGCTAGCACCATCAAAATATTGAAGGCCAATGCCACATCCGCCAAGACGCCGTAACTGCGGTAGTAAACCAGCATAAAGATGAAAACCAAAAGGCCACCCATCAGACCGGCGAACTTTCCCTTTTCGATGGAATCATGACCAAGTGTCGGCCCCACGGTGCGCTCTTCCAATTGCTCTAGTTCTGCAGGTAAGGAACCGGATCGAAGAACCATAGAAATCAGGTTCGCCTCTTTCATCGTCTCGTCGCGATTGCCGCTGCCGAGCTCGATGATTCCGCTACCGCCAGTAATTGGGCTCTTCAAGCGAGGCGCTGTTTGCACAACACCGTCAAGAACCACGGCCATTAATTTTTTAACATGTGTCGTAGTTAAGTTTCCAAATTCTTTGGCACCTTTCGGATCAAAAGAAAAGGTCACAATCGGCTGGCCCGTCTGATCCAGAGAAACCCCAGAATCATTCAGAGTCTCACCTGTCATCATGGAGTCTCTCTCTAAAACGTAAGGAAGAACCCCAGCCTCCAAAGTTTTGGCGCCTTCCGACTTACCAAACCGAATCACGCGATCCTTCGGGAGTTTGTCCTGTAGAGCTTCATTGATCTTCTCTACGTAATCCGACATCTTAAGACCGTCTTTACCGGAAGCAAAACCACCAGCCTCTTCAGCGTCTTTGATCCAACCCTGGACTTCAGCCACTTTGTCCGGCTTCTCGTAAGGATTGAACTCAGGATCCACAATCATGAACTCAAGTTTTGCGGTCTTGTTAATCAACTCTTTCGCCTCTGCGGAGTCTTTAACACCAGCCAACTGAATCAAGATTCGATTGTTGGACTGAGCCGCAATGATAGGCTCTTTAACACCGAGATCATCAATTCGGTTACGAATCGTTTCGATAGTCCGATCCACGAGCCCTTTTTTAAAGCGTCTCAAGTAAGGCTCAAAGAAGCGGGCTTCGATAAAGTTGTCACCGCTGTTCAGGACTTGAAAAATACTTCCCTGACCGTTGGTAGTATCTTGCATATATTCCAGAGCCGGCTCTAGAACCGAGGGACTGGAAAATTCCAGGCGAATTTTACCGCTGCTGGCATCTAAGACTTTAACATCGTCGATGGTGATCTTTTTTTCTTTGGTCAGATAATCTTTGATCGAGAGCCCAATTTTGCGGAGGTGCTGATTTAAAGCAGACTTCTCATCGATACCCATCACGAGGTGAAGACCACCTTGGATATCGAGGCCCATAGAAAGGATCTTTTTGCTCGGCCACCAATGATTGGCCACCTGCTCGTCCGTCATTTTCCCGAAACCCATGAGGTTCGGTGCAAACCAGAGAATGGTCGTGAAAAGGACGACAGCAATAATGATAATACGAGTCCGTAAATTTTCCATAACTTAAGACTTTCCTTCAGAAATAGGTTGCGCCACAAAAGACTTCAGCAGGCGGATTTTGACGCCATTTGCAATTTCGAGAATGATATATTTTTCGTTCATACCATCTACGGTTCCAAAGATTCCGCTATTGGTCAAAACGCGATCACCCTTTTTAAGAGCCGATACAAAGGCCTGATGCTTTTTCTGCTTCGTGGCCTGGGGCCTCATCACTAGAAAGTAGAAGATGGCAAACATAACCAGAAACGGCGCCATCTGAATCAGCATATTGGGTTCGGCAGCCGCCATAGCGAAAGCCATATGTGGAATTAATATTATCGCCCCAAGCCAAATTAAACGGCCCATGGATCCTCCTCGATTTGGAAACAAAAAGAGTCCCATCTTGACCATGGCTTGGTCAAAGAATCAATGGTGAATTGAAAGGCTTAGAGGAATGGCGCCCCGCATTTGTTTTTCAGATATCGGATATCTGATACCCGATCTTCGTGATTAAGGCTTCGTGTAGCGCTGAATAACGCTGTCCCGAAACACAGCCCACTCCCCGTCCTGAATCGCCTTGCGGGCTTGGCCCATAAGCTCGAAGTAATGATAAAGGTTGTGAGTGGTGTTGAGGCGCATCCCTAAGATTTCACCCGATGTAAAAAGGTGACGAAGATAAGAACGACTATAATTTTTGCAAGTATAGCAGCCGCACTCTGGGTCTAAGGGCCCCGGGTCCTCTTTATATTCTGCTCGTTTAATAGACATTTTCCCGCTGGAAGTAAACAGCGTTCCATTCCGGGCCACTCTCGTGGGCATCACACAGTCGAACATATCGATACCACTGTCGATCGCAAGCACAAGATCCAACGGCGTTCCCACGCCCATCAGGTAGCGCGGCTTGTCTTTAGGCATCTGATGGCCCACTTTGGCGACGAGGTCATGCATCATCGCCATGGGCTCACCCACACTAAAACCTCCAAGCGCATAGCCAGGAAGATCGATGTCGAGGGTCTTTTCTAAACTCTTCATTCGGAGGTCGTAATCGAGACCGCCTTGAACGATTCCGAAGAGGAGACTCTCCTTACGAGTCATATGATCTTTACAGCGCTGTAGCCAACGGATGGTCAGGTCCATAGATTTTGAGATCGCTTCGGGGGTATTGGGCCAGGCAGGGCACTCATCAAAGGCCATGATAATATCGGCGCCCAGGTCCATTTGAATATCCATGCTCACTTCTGGAGATATAAAAAGCTTCGCCCCATCTATGTGACTTTGGAAAGCCACGCCCTCTTCCGTGATCTTGCGGAGATTCGCCAGAGAGAAAACCTGAAACCCCCCACTATCAGTAAGGATAGGTCCATCCCAGTTCATGAACTTGTGGAGACCGCCCATTTTAGCCACTGTCTTCTCACCGGGCCTTAGGTGAAGGTGGTAGGTGTTTCCCAAAACGACCTGGCAGTTCATGTCCTTGAGCTCTTCCGGCGCCATGGCTTTCACAGTGGCTCGTGTCCCCACCGCCATAAAGACCGGAGTTTGGATATCACCGTGAGCCGTAGTCAGGGTCGCCGCCCGAGCGTGCCCATCTTCAGCATCAACGTTAAACTGACCAATAGTTTTTGCTTCTACTTGTGCCATACCGACAGATCTCCGTAACTAAACAGTCGAAATTTTCTTTCTATAGCCCAGGCGTAGCTAGCTTTCACAGGCTCGATGCCGCCAAACGCCATGACCATGGCCAGAAGCGTGGTTTTCGGCTGATGAAAATTTGTCATCAGAACATCCACAACTTTGAATTCAAATCCAGGAGTTATAAAGAGGTCCGTATCCCCAGAAAAGCCCTCAGAGTTTTCCTCCAGGTGACTCAAAGCCTGGGACTCCAAGGCTCGCGTGACCGTGGACCCCAGGGCCCAAACCCGTCCGCCTTGAGACTTGGTGTTTTGAATTTGCTGCCAGCTCTTTTTTGAAAGGTAAACTTTTTCGAAATGCATTTTGTGGTCTTTTAAGTCATCCGAGTGCACAGGGAGAAAGGTTCCCAGGCCCACATGGAGGGTCACCTCTACGATACTGGCGCCCCGAGACCGAACTTTGTCTAAATCGGCTTTGGAAAAATGAAAGCTCGCCGTTGGAGCTGCAAGGCTGCCAAAATCTTCCGCCCAAGCCGTTTGGTACATTTCAGCGTCTTCCGCCCGAGAAGCGCGCTGGCCTCGGGCTTCTTGTATATAAGGAGGAAGCGGCCAATCGCCATGGGATTCGAAGTAGTCCAAATCCAAAGGTTTCGAGGTTTTTACAGTTTGCGGGAGCCCGCCTTCGGCAAGTTCCAACTGAACGTCTCCAGGCAAATCAAGAAGCGTCCCCTTGGGCCAACGCCTTGCCGGGCAAAGAACCTTCCACAAGTTCTCTCCTAGGTCTTCGATAAATAAGATTTCGAGGCCTTGCTCTGCAAAAACACGAGCTGGAATCACCTTCGTGGTATTGATCACAAGAACATCTTCTGGAGCGATTTCGTTAAGTACAGCTCGCACAGAGACTTCTTGAGGTTGACCGGCTCGAACCTGCATGACCCGGGATGGGGTCTTGCGCTCTGTGGCCACCAGGGATTTGGGATATTCAAACTGAAGCTCAAGGGTTTTCATAGAGGGTCTTTAAAATCATGCTCCGTTCCAAGAAGCAACCTCGAAAAAAAACGAGGGCGGCTTTTTACCAGCCCCACCCCCAACTCGGCCCTATCTTT
>JAULKR010158572.1:13218-42762 GCA_032356305.1 Prasiola linearis
CTATCTTTCGCGAAAAGGGCCATCTCGTTAAAAACCCATTCGAGCCCAGGCGTAAGTGATCGCACCACGCGACCTCTTAAATTGGGAAGCCCCCCGAGCGCAGTCTTCGCCGCCAGTATAGGCCGAGTCCTCTCGTCCTTGAGAGTCACCGTGTCATCCGTAACACTTCGATAGTAAAGACGGTTTCCCAGGCCTCAGGGTTAAAGAAGGTGGTGAAATTGGTGGGGGTTTCTCAGAAACTCCGATAATTAGGTTTGCGGCCAGAGCCACTTTGCTATACAAACATGGCCTTCAGTTATCTGAACATGTGCGCCAGTGCTGGAATTGGTAGACAGGCTGGTTTGAGGGACCAGTGTTGGAAACGACGTGGAGGTTCAAGTCCTCTCTGGCGCACCAAATTTTGAGTCATCACTCACAGTCAATTAAACTTCCCCTTATTCTTATTTTGCTTTTGTTGGTCGGCTGTCGCCTCCATTTTCTCGGACCGAGAAGACCCCCTTTTTATTTAGTGAGCTACCAAAGGGAAGCTGGTATCCCCAGAAAAGATGACGGTCCTCGGATTTTGTGATGGGATCAGGGTTCATGACTAAAAAACTTCATTGGCTTCTCCCGATAATATTTGTTCTCTATATTTCCAGCAGCCTTGTGATGCTCAATAAGTTTCCCGATACTCTACCCGTCATGATTACGAACATCCTTTCCCTTTCTTACGTCCTCTTTTTACCAATGGTCATTGTCCTCAGCTCAGTAGGCTTGGTAGAAGGTGAACTTTGGGTGGGTCCCACCATGGGTGGAGTGATTCTGGGCACAGCTCTATATTCATTGTTGCTTTATATGCTGGGAAAACGCATCCAAAGATATTTCCATGATGATGTGGCTCCGCCAAAGTAGATCCAAGCCAGGAGCCTGGTTCCTTTTTTTAGCCACTACATGTGCGCCGAGGAAACAATTCACCAGAATCTCACGTTAGTACTATTGTTCTCGGGTCTACTGAAACAGAGAAAGACTCTTTTTTGTGAAAAATAAAACCTGCCACCGTCGGTGAAACTGTTGAGATTCTAGACAGAAAATAAAGACTTCACTTAGGCGTGCGCGAGATTCTCAAAATGGTCTATATATGTGCAACGATCTTCACAGAGTTTAGAGGTGAACTCCATGGATTTTATTTAAAACGCTGTAGACTTTAGTACAGATCAATAAATAACCTCGGAGGTTTAATATGAGTTACGCATTCCCGACCCTGCAAACAAGCAAACCAATTCGTGGCAACAGCCAGTCGCGCCGTACTAAAGCCAGTCAGCTTGAGGCTGAACTTCAAAAGGAAAAAAGCCTATTGGTGATAGAGGACGACGAGTCTCTTGTCGAGATGATTAAGATGATTGCGGCCACTAACGATTGGGATTTGAAGATTGCAACTACAGCAGGAGAGGCTATGGACTTTTTGAGCCGACAACCCTTCGATGCTATTTTAATGGATTGGAATCTTCCAGAATTTACAGCCGATGTCTTGGTCAAAATGGCAGATTTGCATCTGTCCCACCATACCGACGAGTACGGCTATAATATTTTTAATAAGACTCCGATCGTCACGTTCTCAGCGTCGCAAAACCCTGAAATGCAATTGGAGTCTTCGGAATACTTCTTCCAATTGGATCACTGGGCTAAACCACTGGGTTTCCAAACCCTGTCAGAGCGAATAGAAAAGCTCGTCAAAGGTCCCGTAGGCTCACAACCCGTGGAGACCCGCAACCTTTTAAAAGCGACTGCATAAACTTTCTGTATTTATTCCTGTCGGATGAAATAGAGGAACCTCCGAAAGGGAGGCCGTCTCACAGCGGCCTCCAATTTTAAGTTTTTTTGAAACCTCAAAAGACTCGACTTGAATCCTAAGACTTTTCAGCAATAAGAACCCGGTCCTTTACGATTCTCAAATTTGCAAGATCGCGTTCGTCTTCCATTTCTTGGCAGCAAGCTACCCATAGAGCCTCAGCCTGAGAATCCAAAACTTTTGTGTTCTCTGCGCGTCGACTCAGCGTCTTTAAAAACCTTAAACTGTTGAAAATTTGCTCAGCAGCAATCGGGTCTTTTTTTGAGTAGGGACGCAAAAGGTCGAAAACCCTATTGCCCAAGACTTCAAAAGTGAGTGGCGTTGAGAAAACTCTGAGCCGTCCCTTGGAGTCTTGGCGCAAAGCCGTAGGTTCCTCTGACATGAGCATAGCTCCGAGTCCTGCCTGCAACTGACAGATGCATTCCTTAGCCGTAAACGGGTCGTTCACTCCGGGCGATAGGGCCCTTGCCGCAACTTCAACGAGAAGGTTCGCCGAAAAGTTAGCATCCTTTTGAAGACCGCGTTCGGTCCCCCAGGCCATCGTCTTTCGAATGTCGTCCAAGAGTTCTTCACTACAGTTTTTACTTGGATAAACGCGAAAGAGAGAAACCCTATTCGAAATGAAGTCTCCTGGCTTTGCAATGATCTCGACCACGAGATCATTCTTAGTGGCCAATTCTAAAAGTTTTTCGGAATCCAGTTTACGAAAATAGCCTTTCCCGTCAGCGAGAACTTCACAACTGCGCTCGCGAAAATCAGAAGGCATACCGACCTGCCCTTCCTCAGGATGAAAGTCTTCCCCGATTTCTCCAGGGTGAAGGGACCGAACGCCTACCAAAAAATCATTACCGACCTGGCTGACTGCTGTCGTCATACTGATCGAACGCGGAACGTGGTGAATGAAGTAGATGAGGACCGCCACACTGAAGAAAGCCAAAGCCATCGCACCTAGGAGCGCTAGCTGTGGAACGGGATCTCCCCCCCCAGGATGGCTTTTTTCGTGAACATGACCTAAGGTGAGAAGGCTATACACGAAGGTGGCGATGAAGGTTCCTAGAGTGATCTGGTTTCCACGATCTGTCATAAAACCAGCGAGAATGCGAGGGCCAATCTGAGAGCTCGCGTGAGAAACCGCCAGTAACGTCATCGAGAAGACAACACCAGCCACCGTGATCGTCGAGCCTGCCAAGGTTGACAAAACCGCTCGTGCGCCATCGGGCCCAGGCAAAGCCAACCATTCCAGATTATTGAGATCTTTGAGTTCATTGAGGTCAACAAAACCACCCAGCCAAATCAATAGGTAAGAAAGAAGGACACCGCCTATCGTCATCAAGAGAGGAAGAAACCAGTAACTTGAGTTGATATCTTCCCACAATGTGATGAGCTGTCGTCGCAAAAAACTCATGAGAATCTCCTTAGATTTGAATACTTAGGCTATGCAATTTTGTCCCGAAAAACCACAAAAAATACCGGGCCTAGTTAGAAGCTTTACTTTTGGTTCAAGGTAATTTCTTGCCGAGCTACTTTTCAGATGACATAATTTCGTGCAACAGGCCATCGGAGGGCACTTATGCGTTTTTTAGTTATTTTTTTACTACTCTTCTCAATACCCGTACTCGCTGAGGATGTTCAGCTGCAAGTTGGGTTCAATATTTTTAAATGTGTTTTTCAGAATGATGAAGCCACTTGCGAGTCTCCATCCATCGCTTTTGACACTGCAGAGATCAGGCTGGTCGATGGAGCCGGCGAATATAAAACGACCTACACGAGAGGTAAATTTGTTTTTGAATATTCTATAAACGTTTCTCAATACTCTAACCGCGCGACAAACGAAGATAATTACCTTCTTTATCTGGATCTCTACTCGTACGTACAGGGAGACAACGAAAGCGGTATTATGTCCTCTGCAAGCATTTCAACAGTGAACTTTGAAAGTTTGAATCAAATTGAGGTCGATGGCTCAGTGCTGAAGGCTGACAACGTTCTTGCTTTGCCTTTTTTTGGTGTCGCACCAGCAAACCAAAATATTGTTGCTGGAGGCAATGAATCCACGAGTCTCAGAAACAAAATCCGGAGACATAAAATACGGACATATCGAGGCCGCTAAAGGAATTACTATTTTTCGACTCTATGGGTGGACACAATCCTCTCTGAAACGTTTTTCAGAGAGCTTTCAAATCTGTGACTTCGCAGCTGTAGGAGATTCCAGAATCCACTCGTTCTAAGCGATAGGCCACCGTTGCTCCAAAAAGGTGGTACCCAGCCTGATCCTCTTCCACGGAAACACGAATCCGAACTTGCCCCTTGCTCAACTGAAACTTGGATTGATCCGGATACGGTGCAGAACTGGGACTTAGAATATCCATCCCCTGATCCACCAGACTCATTGCCGCATATTCCACTGTCGACTTACAGGCATAAAAGGCCGTGTTATCCGCACGACCAATGTTTGCACTCAATATCAAAATTAAAATTCCAAAAATTTTCATTTTGCCCCACCTTCACTGAAACTCTCTAGAACTTCGCCTCAGGCCTCTGGATTTAAGCCATTCCAAGTAGCTTGTCCAAAGTTTTCGAAGAAAAGGGGGATTCTAGCTCTACCGGAATCCTCTGGAGTTTTACAAAAAAATGAAGCCGACTTTCCAGCACCCCGACCTAATCAAAGGTCCACTCTTTTTGCAAAAAGACATCTCCCATGCCTTCGGCTCCGTCACCAGGTTCATAGGATGTGATGATGGCCAAGTTTTCGCCGATCTGACGGCGTAAACTCAGGTTCTGTACTGTCTCCCAATCGGTTCCGATATCTAGAGTCACCTTTCCAGGTAAGGCCACCTGAGCCCGATAGGACTGGGTCGCGGAATCATAGGAAACGCTCTCGATGGGTGTGGACGCAAAAGCCCAAATTCCAAAAAGTCCAAGAGTCTGATCTTTCATGGCCGAGTCCGCACCACCGACACTCTCGGACTGGTCGCGATTGAGATCGTCAGCTGTGCGATTATAAATCAGAACAGAAATGATATCAGCTCTCGACAGCGAAGGCTCACTGCTCAATTTAACAGTAGGCTTGTCCACAGTACCGATAGCATCAATATAGATTTTATAATCCGTGGCTTGATAGAGCAGTCGCAGATCTAAGTCCATAGCCTCGGCCGAGGGCGTAGGTCTTGTGACCTTAAAGCGCTGCAAATTGATCTCTCGACGGAGATAGGTGAGCTTCGCAGAATCTTTGCCTTCGACTTTAAAAGTCGCGCCGTCTCCACTAAGCTTCGCATCGGCAGCGAAGCCCAAGTAAGGTGAGACGAGTTCGTAGTAAAGCCTCAGCGAAGTGGGAGAGGTGGATTTTATTTGCACGTTCCAACGCAAAGGTGATTTTTTAGTCGATTTGAGATTCGTTGGCTTGGAGTCCGGGAACGGCTCGAGCCCTGAGGTGACTCTTGAATCTGAGGTTACCGGCGGGAATCCACGCAAAGGATCAAAAGGTGGCACCTGTATGTAGATTTTTTCTAAGTCTAATTGGCCAGTAAGTAAAAAAGGCTGGGACTTTTGCTTTTCTTCTCTGACGAGAGAGCCACTAAATCGTCCCTTTATCGCCTGCACGGATTTGGACTTCAAATCGACTTCAGCCTCCAGACCCAATTCAAAATTTGAAACTGCCGTCTGCGCCTGCTTTACAGAAAACTTGAGGTTACCGCCCATTTCGTTCAAAGGCGAAGGAAGAGCAAAGGCGGTGTTTCGAAGTGCAATCTCTAGCTTTTCAAACTCAGAAACTTCTACAGTAACGTCTAGATCTTTGGGCCGAGATATCAGTTTGTTTTCTTCTTTGAGAAATTCCCAGTGGGCGAAGCCAATCAATTTGACGAGGTCGTTTTCGATAGTTTTCAAGGAGGCTTTGAGCTCCGCAAGCCCGCCCTGTTCATAGCCGCGCAAAACTTTTTCATTCAGCGTGCCGGTGAGGTCAAAGTCAAAGGTCTCTTTAAGCTTTAGGCTTCTCTGCGCCTGACGGATCGAAGCTGCTTCGATAGCCGCTTGATATTGCATCTTCGGGCAAGAGATAATAACCTCGGTTGTAAAACCGTCTTCCACTTTAAATTTGCAACCACCGACTCTCAGCCCCTTGCCGAACTCTCCGAGAGGAATAGAAAACGTGTCCAGCTGCAAAAGGTAAGTCTGTGGATCAAGTGAGAGCTGGGCGCCGAGTTTGAGCGGGTCTTTCAAAATTTCCTGACTCAAGGCAGACCCTGCTTTCTTTACATTTGCTAACGACACAGCGATCTTTAGGTCTGGGTTAATTTTCCGTGGCCCACGAACATTCGCTTCCACCTTGTAATCAGCACTCGCCCATTGGGCCTTCAAATCTATGGCCGGTAAAAGTCCAAGATCTAAGGTCGCAGTATTTCCTGGCCACTTCGCCGCAGCTTTTAGCAGCTCAGGGCTGAGCGCCAGCTCTCCTTCAAAAACTTGCTCTCCCTGGTGGACCTGGAAGGAAGAAAGGTTTAGGGCAAAGGATTCAGGAAGTTCTTCAAAGATCGAGCGAATCAAGCGTTGAAGGTTTTGGCTTTGCTGGTGCAAGCCCACAAAAGGTGAAGGCTCTGGGTCGGGACTGGTAAAGTCATCCACAAATACCAGAAACTCTCGACTCTCACCCCTCAAATTTTTCAAATACCAAATCGGATCTTTGGCCATATTGATTTGGACGCCAACCTCAAAGTTTACCCAGCAGACTTTGGAGTGCCTGTAGGCCAAACAAAAATCATCTCCAGAAACAGAGACTGTCTTATCAAAAAATCCCCCATTTTTTACCGAGAGTTGGATTTTATCCCAATCCACTTGCGCTTCGGGAAACCAGCGACTTTGGGCCCACTGGATCACTTCAGGATTCCACCACCATGACGGTCGAAACCAGAGAAGCAAGACCAAGACAAGAACGATACTGATAGAATAAGCGAAGCCCCACACTATCTTGCGCATTAGAACTCCTTACCGTAGCTGAGGAAGAACTTCCACTGGTCGTCTGGGTGTATGGAACCGACCTGCCGGTTCGCTACCAACCCCCTTGCGACAGTGGTCCTAAATGCCCCAAACGGACTTTGCCAGCGCATTCCCATGCCCGGAGCATAAAAATCGGCGGCGTCGAGGTTTTCAACTTGAAGACCGACCTTGGCGTAATCTAAAAATAGAAAGGGCTGCAGTTTGTAAGGGAGAACTCTCGCAAAACGAATCTCTGATCCCAAATAGATTGAAGATCCAAAACCCGTCCCATTATTATTTATTGTTTTTCGAGCAAAGCCGCGGATGTCGTCATCTCCGCCGAGAAAAAGGCGGTTCCCTAGCGAAGTCTGCTGCAGATCGCTGGCATAAAGTAACGCCAAGGAATAACGAAACCCGAAGATCACAATGGGAGGATCAAAGCCTCCCCAATTTATAAGGTAAGTTCCCTTGAGTTGGTACCTGTTGCTGGAAATGAAGGACTCAAAGCCTTGATTCCGGTTCCGCCAATTGAGAGAGACACTATAACCAGAACGCGGAGCCTGGAGGTAATATTCAAAATCGTGACTCAAGGTCAACAGAGAGGTTTCGAAAGACAGATACCGAATATTGTCTGGCCCTTCACCTTTGACTGTTTTCTCAAAAATGTAAGTCGGCTTAAATTCCAAACCATAGTACCTTTCCGAATCATCAAGCATTAAGCCGACGCCATTGCTGAATTTTTGCGACTCTGTTGTATAAAAAGCCTCGGAGAGTCTCTGCAATTCGACCTCTGGGATCAGAAAAAATCGAGACCAACTCACGAAAGGATGCCAGTGACTGTCTGTCGTTAGGGTCTGGGCCACCGGGGTGAGCTCCAGTGTGGCCGAAATTTTGCTACCACGGGAGTCCAGTCGGCTGTTTTTCCAAGCCGCCTTAAGGATTGGAAACTGCTCTGTTGATGCCCCTATCGCCAGTTGAAGTCGTTTTGGTTTTGCATAGGAAAGCCTCTGTTCAAAGATCCGAGCATCTGAGGTGTCCTCTGGCCCGCAGGGTGATGAAAAATCTGAATGATCCACAACTCCCGAGGCTTTTAGTCTCCTAGAGGTCAGACTAAAATTGTTCTCTTTGTAAAAGTCTCCCAATTGGAACGCGTCGAAGCGGGAGAGAGCTTCCGGTGCCACTCCTGGTATCCGATCTCTCTTAATTCCTTTAACCCGAACTCTGGGCCCCGTTTTTGATTGAATTGTCACAATTCCGGAGGCCGCACTTGCAGAGACTTTGATCTTTGGGCAGGGGTACCCCAGATTTCTCAGCCTCTGAAATGTCCAACTTTCAATTTCGTCCAAACTCTGCCGGGTCAAAACTTGATTTTCGACTCCCAAAAAGGTGCGAGATAGGAACCTGTCGGGCGTGTCTTTAAAGTCTAAGCTTGCTATTTTAGTCAGCGGCCCAGGGACAATCACAACCTTGTCACCTTCTTGCCGGTGTTTTGAGCTATAAAAGCCCTGAGTCTCCAGAAGAATCTTAATTTGCCGTAGAGCCTGCCATTGAGGGACTTTGGACCATCCGGGGCTTGAGGTTCCACAAATCAAAATCTTTTCGTTCTTAGAGAGGGAGAGATCCGCCGCCTTTCCGTTTTCCAGCACGTAGGGACCACAGATCGACGTCCTCGATGTGGCCTCCGCCACAGAGGCCCACAAGATCAGAATCCACATGACGATCACAAGACTTCGAAACATTTTACCTTTCTATAATTATTCCGACGAAACCACAATGTCTCAGAAATCTGTCTCCCGAAGACAGAGAATCTAACCCAGAGCATTATCCTCGAAATTTTCAGGAACCGGAGAAGCCTTGCCAGGGTCCAAGCCCCGCTCTACATTGGCGCTTTTGCGAAAGGAAACTTAAATGTTACGCAAGTTAAGCTTTTTGTTTATTCTTTTGGTCATGACAAATATTCAGTGTGCCACGACCACCGAAGCGGATCCCAACAACCCTCTTCTCAAGGAATGGTCTGGAGACTTCCAAGGTCTTCCTCCATTTGATAAAATCACGAAGGAAGACTTTGTTCCGGGCGTTGAGGCATCCATGGCGAAGGCTTTGCAAGGCTACAAAACCATTGCGAATAATGCGCAAGCTCCAACTTTCGAGAACACTATGGTCCCCATGGAAAAAATCCAGTTGGACGTCGACAGAGCCATGATCCTTTTTGGAATTTGGAGTTCTACACTGAACGATAGCAATATTCAAAAAATCGAACAAACGATCGCTCCCAAAGAAGCCGAGTTCAAAGACGCTGTTGCACAGAACGCAAAGCTTTTTGCTCGCATTGACACTCTCTACAAATCTCGAAAGACGCAAAAATGGACGCCAGAGCAGCAACGCTTGGTTTGGTTCTACCATACTCAGTTCGTAAAAGCGGGAGCGGCTCTGAGCCCAGGCCAAAAAAAACAGGTCGCAAAGATCAACAAACGCTTAGCGGAGCTTTACACCAAGTTTCAACAGAACCTTCTCTCCGATGAAGAGAACGAAGCCCTTGTCATCACTAAAAAGGAAGACCTCGCAGGCCTTCCTGCTGGTTTTGTGGAAATGGCCAAGCAAGAAGCCATCAAAAGAAAGCAACCGGAAGCTTGGATCATCGGCAACACTCGTTCTTCTATGCAGCCATTTTTGAGCTATTCTGCCAACCGAGCCCTTCGTGAAAAAGCTTTTAAGATTTTTTCTTCTCGCGGTGCGAATGAAAATGCGAACAACAATTACGGCATCATCACAGAAGTTTTGAAACTTCGTGGGTCACGCTCCAAGATCATGGGCTACCCCAGCTACGCCCACTGGCAGTTATCTACGACCATGGCGAAAACTCCCGATAGAGCTATGGATCTCCTCCTCAAGGTATGGGCGCCAGCAAAAGCACAGGTTGCTAAAGATGTAGTTGCTATGCAAAAAATCGCTGACAAAGAGGGGCCTAAATTCAAGATTCAGCCCTGGGACTATCGTTACTACGCTGAAAAGCTAAGAAAGCAGCGCTACGATATCGATATGGATTCTGTAAAACCCTACTTGCAGGTTCAGAATATCCAGAAGGCCATGTTCTGGATGGCAAAACAGCTCTATGGATTTAGCTTTGAGCATTTGAAGAACATCCCCGTCTATCACGAAGATGTTACGGTTTACAAAGTGACTAAAAACAAAAAAACCATAGGCCTTTGGTATTTTGACCCGTACGCAAGAGCCGGCAAACGGTCTGGCGCCTGGATGAATGCCTACCGTATTCAGCATCGCCTGGGTGGCAAAGAGACCCTTCCTATTGTCTCGAACAATTCCAACTTTATAAAAGGAAAAGCCGGGGAACCGACATTCATTTCCTGGGACGACGCTTCGACAATGTTTCATGAGTTTGGCCACGCCCTTCACGGCTTGAGCTCACAGGCCACTTTTCCTTCTCTAGCTGGAACCAATACCTCTAGAGACTTCGTAGAATTTCCGTCTCAGATTCATGAAGACTGGCTTTCCACTCCGGAAGTTTTGAAGATGCTCACCAACACAAGGGGCGAGCCTTTGCCTAAAACTTTAGTTGCTAAACTGAAGAAAGCGGCGACTTTCAACATGGGATTTTCAACCACGGAATATTTAGCTTCGGCACTCATCGATATGAAGCTGCACTTGCAGGGGAGCAAACCCGTCGATCCTAATGCTTTTGAAATTACTGAGCTGAAGTCTCTCGGAATGCCCAAAGAAATTGTGATGAGACATCGCACGCCGCAGTTCTCTCACATTTTTTCTGGTGAAGGTTATGCCGCAGGATACTACAGCTATATGTGGTCCGACGTACTCAGGCAGGATGCCTTTAACGCTTTCCTTGAAGGGAAGGGGCCATACGACAAAACGGTCGCTAAGAAGTTTCAAAAAGAAATTCTATCGGTGGGGAACACAATCTCGCCGGACGCTGCTTTTAAGAATTTTAGGGGAAGAGATCCAAAAGTGGATGCTCTACTGAAATCGAAAGGCTTTTAAAAAAAAGACCTCTGCCCACCGGAAGAAATGTAAGAACGCCGTTGGGTCTGACAGAGGATGTTTCAAGGTAACCCATCACCGATATTTGTTCAAGAACTTTTGAACAAATATCGGTGATGGGTCAAAAAAGCATCCTCGTGGCGGAATGACTCGCCTACTTTGAAGGAACTTTTCCTGAAGTTTTTTCAATATCTTCAGCTAAGCCCTGAATCTTCGTTTGATGCTCTGAAGAGAGTTTTCTCATAAAGCTTTCGGGGTCTTTCGCCCCCTGCTGTAGGAGCTCGGCCATCTTGTCAGCATCGCCTTCTGCATTATTTACCAAGTCTCCAAAAATCTCTGAGGCCAATTTGTACATTTCGGCTTTCTGCTGTGGCGATGTCACTAGCTGATCCACCATCTGATCTGTCTTTTGCGCATCGCTACTTTTATCTATAAACTTTTTCCTATCATTAGCATCGTTTAAAAGCTTTTGAGTGTTGCGAAGAGCCTCTTGGTCTACGCTACTCAGACTATCCTCTGCGCGCAGGAAAACATTGAAAAAGAGGCAAATTGTAAGAAGAACTAGAGTTTGATTTTTCATAGGTATTTATCGGCGGGTATTCGCTTTTCATTGAGCCCCAAATGCCAAATATCGTCACTCTCAGCGTTTTCACTGAGGAGCGCCAAGTGGGTCGATTTCACGGATCGTAAACGCTCGAAAACATTGAACTTCTCATGATTACTTTTTTATAGGGTTGATCTTTTAGGTACACAAATTGCAGTTTTTTAGGGATATGTGTTGTCAGTGACCAAAGGGAGCCCATGACCGCCAACCGATTGTTCATTTTAACCGTCTTCAGCTTGATTATCTCTTGCGGGCCTAATACACAGCAGGGAAGGCCGGCGACAACTCCTGCGGAGCCGAACCCTCCACTTATTTTTGACACCGAACACACCAACCCTGAATCTACTAAAGATTTAGATTTTGAGTTTCTCAGAATTGCGGTTCCCAGTGAACAACTTCTTGAGGCCTATAATTGGAACCCACTTAGCGTTGAAGCTGATTTCCATTTGAGGAAACTTAAGAATCCAAGCCAGGTCATTTATTTGGCGGCTTCCCAGTCGACGCCACAGCAGATATGTGACATGAATTTCGATCCTATGTTACTCACCAAGAGAAGTTCTCAGGTGGGAGACCTCGAAATCTTTAGGCTTTACCTTTGTACGGATACCTGGAAACAACGTCCTAATGGGTACTACATCGAACTGAAGTCTCTGCAATGGAACTGTGACCGAAAGGTAGAAACTGAAGAGGATAGTGAGCCAGAAAGTGCGGCCTGCTTTGTGACTCTCGACACACAGGATGAGGCTCCGTCTCTTTTTCTGCCGGCAAGTCTCTCCACCCTACTGCAGACCCTGGGCTCTCTTGAGATTCCTGAAAAGCAAATTCTATTTTTACTGCGTCATCTGCAATCGACCTTCACTCCGTTTTCAGAAGACGAAAAGCAGCTGAGTGAGAATTTTATGAACCCTGACTATGAAGGGCGCCCATTTTTTATCGAAAGTGCCGATCGCATTGAAGCATTCAGCTTCGAAGATGATCTCTTAGTATCTTCGACTAGCGAGTTTTTGGCGAGCTACTGGAAGTCTCAAAGCTATCGAAGCTTGGATTTTTTCAAGAGTTTAGCTTCAACAGATGTTCTTGCGGAATTAGTTTTGAGAGACAATAGCGAAGCTCTCCTAAAAGTGGCGCAACCAGAGACCTTGAATGCTACAGTTGAGAGCCCAAGCGAAGGCCCCCGTTATCGCTTCCCTGTCAGTGGCGGAACTCTTCCTCGATCAGGGCTTACGCCCCTGATGATCGCCGGGCTCTCTGGACGACAAACACTGGTCCAATCTCTTCTCGAAAGCCCTGGAATTCAAGCGGACTTTGTTGCAAAGAGCTATCTAGCGTCTTTTGAGGAGATGATGGCATGGAGCGCCCAGGACTTTCAAAAAATGGATGACTATCAGTCAAACTCACGAGTTTCAGGAGACGAGCTCATTCCAGAGATTGGTGAAAAATCACCGCCTCACGACCCAAGCCGATCTGTCTTTCCTGGAAAAGACTGCGAGAACTGCACTCCAATTATGCGGCGAATAGAAAAAAATCAGTGCCTGCAAATAGAAGCTCTTACTAAAGAAGAGGGCTTTGATATCAACTCTAAATCTATCAACGGAATTTCTGCTCTCAAGGTCGGCCTCCAATTTAATCGCTGTCTCTCAGAGCTCGTGCTTATCAACGGCATTGATTTAGAGACAGACAAAGTCTACCAACGCTGGATCAGGGAGGATAAGACTTATCTTCTTCAATCTCTTCCCGATTCATTTTGGCAGGACCTGCCCCGTAGCGAAAAAGACAGCGCTTTGAAATTGGCGTTGAACCAGAAGAACATCACCCTGAATAATTTTGAGAATACCTTTACGTTTTCCAGAAGCCAACTGATAGACACTCTGAAGCGGACAGGCCTTTCTGGAATACACCTTTCTTCCAGAGGCCTTAGCCTCATTATTCATGATTACGAAATCAACCCCTTTGATCTGAAAGATAAGGACGGCTCAACACTTCTGGATCATTTCCTTGCGGAGAGAAATTTTGATTTCCTCGAAAAGATTCGGGGTAAGAATCCAAAATGGCTCCGCCCGTGGGTTGAAGGTCACAGTTTCTTCGGGCACAATCCGCTCGTTACAGCGTCTGTTTTTTCCGAAATCACGGCTCTCAAGTTTTTGCTAACTCTGCCAGGAGCGAACTTCGAAATTGTCGATAAGGAAACGGAACTGAATGCTCGCGAATGGTACAGTCTAGTGAAAAGCCAGGCCGTTAATGTCCTCAAAAAATCCGATGATATTGGCGAAGACCTCGAAGGCTTCCAATTTTGGTGGGACATAAGAAGCCACCTCATAGGCTTCAAAGACACTCCTGAGACCCTGATGGATGAACGTATCGAAGAGGGCTTAGAACCTAAGAAGACGCCCAGAAAACGGCCTCAATATTCTCAGGCTCTCTATAGAAGTTTCTTCAAAAAGAAATGTGATGTGAAACTTGATGTCCCACAAACTTTTGAGTGGCTAAACTGCTACCCCTTTGAGGAGTACTCTAAAGAGTCTCGAGTCGTGATTACAGAGCGCAAAGAAAGCAAAGCGTTGAACGATTTGAGAGAGATGAAGAGATCTATCTCTATACAGTTGCGATACTGGTCCGGAATCGAAGAACAAGAATTAGACTGCCACGAGGTTCAGGGCCGGCTATGGATTAAATATAGACATTGCGAATAAACGGAAGCGACCAAGTGCCGACTCCATCTAATGAAAGAGCTGTTCGTCTCTTAAAAAGAAAAGAGGAATTTTGACCTCGAAAGAAACTCCGTCATCACCGGCCAATATATAACTACCTCTCATGTTGCCTGTAGGCGTCGGTAGAGGACAAAAACTCGAATATTCAAAGCTTTTGCCGGGCTCAATTTGAGGCTGCTCTCCGATAACACCATCTCCAATCACTTCCTCGGTTTTTCCGGTTCCGTCGGTGATGATCCAGTGGCGGCTCATCAGCTGAAACCTCTTCTTGGAGTTATTGGTAATCGAAACCTTATAAGAGTAGCAGAAGCTGTCTTTAAAGTTCGTCTTTTCAGGAACGAGCTGAGGCTGAACGGTGACTAAAACACCAGCCGTATTTTCACTATATTCAAAACCAGAAATCGAGTCGGACATATGGGGCCTAAGGTCTCACAGATTCCGGAAAAACAAAATTTAAAATTTCATCAAAATAGCGAAGTCGGGCCTCTATGATTCCCGGGATATGAGTATTATCGATTCTCCGAAAAAATTCTGGCTGCCAAAGCTCAAAAAGGTTCTCCTGAAATCGGGTCGGAACGCTCTCATCCTCAGTCAAAATGATCATACCCAAGACTTTGCTCTTGAAGTTCGGAGGAGCCTCGAAAGGCCCCAGGTCGTAAACCGCATCCACAGCGGCTCTGTACTCCTCTACAGATTTGAAGCCAAAGTGATCCATTCTCAGCTCCCTCAGTCTTTTCAGATTCTTATGATTGGATTCAGCGATCAGAGTGGCGTAAGGGCCCCCAGCAGCGATCACCATGACTCTGTCAAAGCGGTCGAATAGACTGGCGCCCATGGCCGCACTTAGTCCTCCTAAGCTCGTACCCATAAGCGTCACTGGGATGCTGTCCGGAAAAATTTCACCAACGGTGGATATCGCAGTTAGAGACCGTTGAAAGAGCCTTGAGTGGATTTCCAATTCTAACGAGGTTTCATCGTCATAGGTCCAGCGTTTGACCACGGCAACGCGGGCGCCTCGCCTCGCTAAAGCCCGAGCATAGGCCATTTCCAAAAAGCTGGCTCCTCCTGTGGGTGGCATAAGCACGACACCGCGAGTGTAGTTCCCACCTTTAGGCTGATAATCTAAAAACGTTGTCACCTGACCGTTCTCAGAAGTTACAGAGTTGAGTCTCGTTGGCTCGCGACGCACAGCTGCATTTACTGTGGAGTGGCTCGCCACGCTCAAGATAAAGATCAAAAGTTGAGAGAGTAAAGGAGATCGTAAATTCATAAGTACCCCGCCAGAGGAGGCGAATTCAAGACTCCGCATTGCCAATTCCCCCCTCAAACAATCGACGCACAATCGAGTGCATACACTTCTGCAGAATTCGAATCAAGGGGATTCTGAAGTTGTGGATCTGAATTCCGATGCAACGGCTTAGGCTGGCTTCTTCATATCATCAGCTCGCAGGCACTCTACAATCGCTCTGTAATGAGTGATCTTCGGGAAGATAGACAAGATCTCCCCTTGAAAAATGCTTCTCTCAATAGAGCTGATGTCTCCTGAGACGATAATAAACTTGGGAATAGTTTTTTGTTTTTTACGAACCAGATCATAAAGCTCGTACCCGTTGAGGCCCGGCATATAAAAATCAGTAATAACGTAGTCGAACTGATCTCGGTCGAGACGAGCCTCAGCTTCAAAACCTGAGAAGGCCCAATCTATAGAAAAGTTGTGTTCCGCCAAAAGAAACCCCAGAGCTTCCGCAAAATCTGGCTCGTCATCAACAATCAAGACTCGTTTTTTTATTCTCAAGCGGCCTCTTCTCTGTATCTCTTTATAGTATCGGTAACAAAAGTTTTTCTCTATCAATAATGTTTATTTTGGACCCCCATCAAATGAAACCGCCTTCTTAATTAAACCTTAAGAAAATTGAAAATGGGACGGAGTTATTCGCTTAGAGTGAACTCTCCAGCCCCGTCCCAATTCAGTACAAGCCGCTCAGCTCCCGGGAAGAATTCAAATTAAATTCCATTGTAAGCTAAGATTTTTGGCCAGACGTACCGATAGGAACACTCAGGTGGAGGTTCTAAAAAATGGGAGCAAAAAAATGGATTCTCATCGTCGATGATGAAGCTGATGTCCGCGAGAGTCTGCGAGAACTCATTAACCTTAGTTTTTCTGGGAACACAAAGATTGTGGAGTCAAAAGATGGTGTCGAAGCGACAGCCAAGCTGACCCAACAAGCCTTTGACTGTATTATAACGGATTTAAAAATGCCGCGCAAAGATGGCAAAGCTCTGATTGCTTCCATTCGCCAGAACCACTTTAACAACAGAACCCCTGTCATTGTTCTCTCCGGCCAACCTGACCCTCGACTCGAAGAGGACTATTCTTTTATCTACCCCCTCGAGAAACCCTTTAAACACAATGTTCTCACTGACCTTCTCTCCACCCAGCTAAAGATCGGTAAACAGGGCGGGCGCATCGCAGCTGATATTCTCAACAACCTCATTGGCGCTGTTGGTAGTTTTTTAGAGCAAGTTTTTGAAGATTCAAAGTACGCCATTGAAAGTCCGCGAGCAAAACTAAAATCTGAGTCTTTGAAGTGTGAATACGTCTCAAAAATAGAATTTACCGTCAACGACGCCAAGCATACCTTTGGGATCTTGTGCACTAAGGAAATGCTCTCCCAAATTGCTAAAGGGACAAAGCACGACGCCACAGACTATAACGTTATATCCGCAGCCATGGGTCACAGTACTCTGAAGTATGTTCTGAAGACAGTCAGCCTGTTAGAGTTTAAAAAAATCAATATCCAAAGTTTTGAAATGAGGACCAACAAAAGCTTCATGAGGCGGCGCTCTGGGATACTTATACCCCTCAAAATAGGAGATGCAACTCTCGATATTATGGCATCTGTCGAAGAAAAAAAGGTCTGACAGAGGGGCTACGGCGCTCCTCAATAGCTACAGGAGTGTTTGGGGAGCCACCTGAGTCTGAAAAACGTACCCTCGACCTCTTACAGTTCTAATCTTTTCAGAATCCGGCCCCATCTTCTTACGTAGAGAATTGATGTGAACATCGAGGGTTCTCGAGTTGTTGTTTCGTAGAGTCAGAAGTTTGCTGGCTAACGACTCCCGCTGCAGTATCTGCCCACTGTTTGTAATCATTTCGGTCAAAAGATTGAACTCAATCTTAGTCAACACGAGTTCCTGCTGATTCAAATAGGCTTTGTTTGATGAGAAGTTTATTATAATATTCTCAAGCTCGACGATATTTTCGTCATTCCGATAAAAAGTCCCCCGACGGTGGCAGGCCAATATTCTCGCCAGGAGTTCGTCCGTATCTACAGTTTTACTCAGGCAATCATCAGCTCCCATATTGAGACCTCGAACTTTTTCTTCTAGATCCAAACACCCACTCAGCACGATGAGAGGAATATTCTTCCATGTCGGTGTTTTGCGAATGACCGGAATCAGGTCGAATCCATCGACAGAACCCAAAGTGCGGTCTAGAAGTATGATGTCAGGAACTTGCCGCGCCAGAGCCTCCTGAAAGCCTTGCCGGTCGTTGACGGAAGAGACAGAGAGGTTCCTCAGCTCCAATACCTCAGTCAAAGCTGTACAGAAATCTTTATCATCTTCGATAGCTAAAACGTGGAGCGCTTTTTTCATCATCATGGTCCTAGTTTGAAAGGCTCAATAAATGTTGTCAAAGATAAACTTTTTAAGTTGAGCAAATCAGGGCTTCCAGCGAGTTCGAAGCCCACTTACCCAATCAGAAAACCGAATTCATTTAAAAATACTAAGGGTTTAGGGCTCTGTTTACCGCTCTGCGCAAAGGCTCTGAGCTTTTCTCTTTTACCTGCTATGGATTCGTGTTCGATTGGCTTATGGAATTTGAGGAAGAAGTTTTCTTTACGTGCCCCTACTGTTGGCAAAATATTTCCATGGTCTTCGAAGCCCATACGGGACAAACCTATATTGAAGACTGTGAAATCTGCTGCCAGCCTATCGAGGTCCAATACAGCGTGTCAGATGGCCAGGTGACTCAGGTCTCGGCAAAGGCTCTAGATGCCTGAACCTGGCTGGGGTATCATCGAGCTTGAGTTCGACGCTCCTCGGAGGTCGCCCCTCTGGCTGGCCTCAGGATTGTGGCATCAGCATGATGGCTCCAGTCAAATCTTTTGAGCACTGCATAACCTACCTCCGAGTCCGAATGCCACCCTAGAGGCTCGAATCGAGATTCTACATCTTGAGACCTACGCCAGCCTGTTTCAGTGTTACAGAGTCGTCGGCGGCGAACTCTTTCCATCTCAACCTCCATGTCCGGAGTATCGGCAATCGCGCTTAAGCTTCGCCCCCCTCCCCTCCTGGACCCAACTTTCGACAAAACTCCATATCCGTATCGAACAGGATGAGATTCCTGATTTCTGCACTTAAAAACTTCCACAGACTCCTGGCGATAAAAAAAAGGAGCTTGAGAGCTCCCTTTTTAAAATCTGATAAAATTTAAGTTCGATAGAATCTTAGTTGCGAAAACAACCCTTGCCCATAAAAGCCTTTTCGCCATCGTGGATCACAGAGTACCAGCCCTTATTGTAGCTTCGTATGCGAACCTTCGCACCGCGACGAGACTTACCAATCACGGAGGACTGAGATGTCGGAGAGTTGCGAATGTTACAACCTACAGACATCACTTTCGCCACTTTCGTAGCGCTACGATTGGAGGTACTTCCGATGCTACGGACCACTTTATTTTTACGCTCTTCTGCGTAGTAGTTGCGATCTGTTTCGACTTCCACTTCAAGCTCGTCCAAGCGTTTTGAGATTTTCAAAAGAGCATCTCTGTGGTCGCTCACTGCGGACATAAACTTTTCAGCATCTTTATCAGAATTTTTATAAGAAATCTTTGCCTTATCCTGCAAGACTGAGAGACGTGTTTCGGCCCGCTTTAGATCTTTCAAGGCAGAAAGTTCTTCTTTTTTGACTCCCGCAAGTTTTCTGCGATTCGCTTGCAGGTCGGCCTGAACATCCTTCATTTGCCCTAAAACAAGATCTCTTTTTTCAGTGGCGAGGCTACGGTTTGAATTGGCTTCCTCAAGCTGATTCTGAACAACCTTGATATCCTCTTTTACGGTCTCGATTCTCGCCTTAGCAGTTTCCATATCCACGGCCGCTTTATCCGAAGCATCTTGAGCTTGAACTTTTTCACGCTCAGCCTTGGCGATTCTCCGCTTGCCTTCCTCTTCTTTTTTTCGAGCGCGCTCCATCTCCATCTTCGCCTTAGCGATGTTGCGATCAGCGCGACGCTTTTCCTCTCTTGTTGATCTTTCAACTTCCGAAGCCTCTTGCAACGCGGCTTCAGAGTCGGCCATTGCGGCCTCTGTCTCGATGAGAATCTCATCTTCTATAGACTGAGCTCCTGCCGGAATGACAACTGCTATTATGGATAGAAATAAAATTACGTTCTTCATCATAACAAAACCCCTTTTTGTTTCATTGCTCCTTTCGGTCTTAAGGACAGACCATTCAATGAAACCCCTCAAAAAAGACGCTCAGGCGCAAAATAGTGGCGTTTAGCTAGTCTGAACCCATGCCTTGTCAAAAAGATGATCATTAAAACGGATTTTACTGCAACCTTGGAAAGCCCTTGCAAAAAAGGGAGCCCCAACGTAATTTTTCTCAACGAGAGACACAGCCAACGAGGAAACTATGGATAGAGCTACAAGAAGAGACTTTTTACAATTCTTAGGACGAACGACTGCTCTCGGAGCCTTAGCATACAGCACGCCGCTGCTGACCGCCTGCCAAACGAACACGAGGGGCTCTTCGAGCGCGACACCCATCAGAGGAATCGCGCCTTCGATGAAGGATGACCTCCTTTTGTCCCAAGGCCTAAAATATGACGTTTTGATCAGCTGGGGCGAGGTGATCAATACCCAGGGAGAATCCTTCGGAACCCACAATGACTTCACCACATTTGTGCCTCGTCCTGGGACAAATGGAACCGAGGGGATTCTTTGGGTCAACCACGAGTCCGTCACGCCTTCCCTTTTCCATAAAAACTACAACTCGCAAAAACGTACCAAAGCTATTGCTGAAGCGGAACGAAAAGCCGTCGGTGGCTCGCTCCTTCACGTCAAAAAAATAAATGGTAAATGGGCCGTGCAGAAGAACTCTAAGTGGAATCGCCGCATCAGTGGAGAAACTCCTATTCCGTTCAGTGAGGGGCAAGAGATTATGGGAAGTGCCACCGCTATAGGGACCCTTGCCAATTGTTCCGGAGGCCAAACCCCATGGGGTACGGTGCTTACCAGTGAAGAAAACTATCACCATTTTTACGGAGATGCGTCTTTTTACAATGGCCAAAGAATATATGAACCTTCGACAGCCTTTGCCTGGCAGGATCATTTTCCCTTCCCTCCTGAGCACTACGGTTGGGTTGTAGAAGTGAATCCCTGGACAGGAAAAGCCACCAAACAAGTCGCCCTAGGACGTGCTGGGCACGAAGGCTCCACACCAGTCTTGACCAAGGCGGGGAAAGCCGTTGTCTACATGGGTGAGGACAGAGAGGGCGGCTTCCTATTTAAGTTTGTATCCGAGGCTGGAGATCTTAAAAAAGGACAACTCTATGCGGCCGATACGAAAAAAGGCCGCTGGATTCTTTTGGACCGAAATAAAAATAAAAAATTGCAGGCTGAATTTAAAACTCAAATCGATGTTCTCACATACTCTCGCTATGCCGCAGAAGCTGCAGGGGCCACACCATTGGACCGGCCAGAAGATATCGAAGTGGATCCGAAGACTAATAATATTCTCGTGAGCTTAACTAACAATGATAAAACGAATAATCCTCACGGGGGCCTTCTAAAAATTTCAGAAGAAGAAGATTTTGACTCCGAAAACTTTGAAGCCAAAATTTGGCTTAAAGGCGGCGAGGAAACTGGCTTTTCTTGCCCTGACAACTTGGCCTTCGACAAACGTGGCAACTTGTGGATGACCGTAGACATCTCGGACAAGGTCATGGGCAAGGGACCTTATAAGTCTTTCGGGAACAACGGCCTCTTCTATGTGCCGATGTCTGGAGAGTTTGCCGGACAAGCAATTCAGGTCGCCTCAGCCCCAGTGGATGCAGAACTCACAGGCCCTTGGTTCGCTCCCGATGGAGAAACTCTTTTTCTTTCGGTACAACACCCAGGAATTTCTGCTCGCAAGGACCCTTCAAAGCCGACGAGCCATTGGCCGGGCGGCAAAAAGACTCAGGCGAAATCTAGTGTCGTTGCGATTCAAGGCCCAGCTTTAGAAGCCTTGATGAGAGCTTAGTCAGCCAAAGCTGAGCTTTGAAGAGACTGAAGAATCAATAGCACTGAAAAAGGGTGAACGGCTCTTTTGTTCCTGTTCCGAAGAACTTCATAGACAGGTTCTTTTCTTCGGCCTTCGCCTCGCCTCTAAGCTCAATTCTCGGAAGAAAGGTACTCGCCGGCAAAGAGCTGTTCGAGCAGCCGGATTGAGCGACCTCGGGAGAAATCTTCAAGATCTCACCACTGAAGCATTTAACTTGAACCTCACCAGACTTTAACTCCCGGTAGGCTAACTGGCCGAGCTCTTCGGACTCAATCGTAAAATCCTTTTCTGTGCCCTCAAAGCTGAAGCAGGTATTTCCGCGAGACAACATGTTGAACGCCATAAAGCCGTTAAAAGAACCGGCCTCCCAAGTCCTTAGGTAGTCTATCGTGGGCTCAAAGAAATTCATTTTCTTATCTCGGTAATTTTCGCAGCTACGGTAATCATCGTCAAAGAAATCTAGGGCTTCAGACTTACTCTCTTCACCACATACAGCCAGCTTCTCCAAGTCCGATTTCCAGCAAGTTTGGCTAGGTTTGAAGGCACAAGTCGGTTTCAAAATTTTGATTCCGTTAAAGTTTGGAGCTGCAAACTCTGAGTTGTAACGTCCACAGCTCATCACAGAAAGTATTAAAAAGAATAAAGCTATTTTTTTAATTGTCATCATCCAGCTCGTCATCAATAGATCCCAGATTATATTTCTCAACGCGGTAGCGCATCGAACGAAAAGTGATACCAAGAAGCTTTGAGGCTCTCTTCTTCACACCATTGCCAGCGTGGATCGCTTTAATGATTAACTCTTTTTCAATCTGACCAATGACTTTGTCGAGGTCGATACCGTCGTCGGTGATCTCAATGCCTTCACTTGAAACCATTTGTCGCGCTCCGCTCTTAGTGCTTACAAACGGAGGTAAACTCTCAGGCAAGATCGACGCGCCGGCCTCTAGGGCAACTGTTCGCTCGATGATATTCTCAAGCTCCCTGACGTTTCCTGGATAGTCATACTTCTTCAGCATATCCATCGCATCTTTACTAATTGAGTTCACAGCTTTCGCCAGGCGATCATTGTATTTTTTTAAGAAATGCTCAGCGAGTAAGGGTACGTCATCCCGACGTTCTCGGAGAGGAGGAGAAATTAGCTTGATAACATTAAGACGGTAGTAAAGATCCTGCCGAAACTCTTCGGTCTCCACCATAGCTTCTAAATTTCTATTCGTCGCTGCAATCAAACGGACTTCAATTTTGGTATCCTCAGTGGAACCCACACGACGTATCACTCGCTCTTGAATCGCACGAAGCAGTTTCACCTGGATCGAGGCCGGAAGCTCTCCCACCTCATCTAAAAAAAGTGTACCACCATCAGCCACTTCAAACAGTCCCGCTTTGTCCGAAACGGCCCCCGTAAAAGAGCCCTTTTTATGACCAAACATTTCGGACTCCATCAATGACTCGGGGATCGCTCCACAATTAATAGTGATGAATGGGCGGTCCTTTAAAGAGCCGTTGTAGTGAATCGCCTTGGCAATCATCTCCTTACCCGTTCCACTCTCTCCAGTGATCAGGACGTTGGTCGGCGTCGTAGAAACTCTTTTGATGAGTTCGTAGATCGAATGCATCGCATCAGAATTTCCAACAAGGTTTTGGAAACTGTACTCTTTAGAAAGCTCTTTTTTTAATGTTCGGTTTTCAAACTCTAAGCTCTGGCTGCGAAGAGCATTGGCGATGTTGATTCGCACTTCGTCTAACTTAAACGGCTTCGTAATATAATCGTAAGCCCCCATCTTCATAGCATCGACGGCAGTTTCGGTTGTGCCGAAGGCCGTGATCATCATAAACATGAGGTTCGGATAGGTCGCTCTCACTTCCTTAAGAAGCTCCATGCCAGTGACATTCGGCATCTGGAGGTCAGAGATTACCATATCAAAACTCTTCTTTTTAAGAATGTCTATGGCTTGCTGGCCGTCCTCAACACAGGTTGTGTCGTAGCCTTCTTTTCTCAACATGATCTCGAGAAATTCGCGAATGGACTCTTCGTCGTCTACCACTAAAATTCGCGGTTTCATTAGGCCTCCAAGTTGAATTGACGTCTCGTAACTGAGGGGTTCCCTCACCGAATATCATCGAACGAAAGTCCTAAGGGAGCAAGTTCTTTTGGAAAAAAGAGCCTTTAGGAGTGACGCTCACAAAGTCGTCTTTGGAAAACGAATTTTGAAGCTAGTGCCCTCTCCAACCTGACTTTCCACACGAACATCGGCATTGTGGCTTTCAAGAATTGAATGCGTAATGGCTAGCCCTAAGCCTGTACCTTTTGCCTTTGTTGTTAAGAAGGGTTCGAAGATGCGCTTTACAACTTTATCTTCAATGCCGCAGCCGTTGTCTTTAATTTCTACTTCAAAGAACTCTGCTTTTGCAGACACCGCAACAGTGAGAAGCCCTTCAGGCTCCTTGATAAGCGCCTGGTAGCCATTCACGATGATATTCAAAAAAGCCTGCTTCAACTTGTCCTGGTTACCTAAGATTTTGCAGTCGTCATCAATTTGAATCTTTTTCTGAACGCCACTGCCCTCTTGCTGATAATCCATCAGTTCCATGATGTCCTTAAGCAGTCGCCCAAGATCCACCTTATCTTCCATTGGAGCTTCAGGCCGAGCGTAGTCCAAGAACTCTGTAATCAAATTATTTAGCCTATTTATTTCTCGGTTTACGATGTTCATAAGTTGGCGATTCTCGGCATCAGCGTCACCGTTGTCTTGCAGCAACTGAATACTACCACTAATAGACGCCAAAGGATTTCTGATTTCATGGGCAATACCGGCCGCAAGCTGCCCAATGGCGGCCAACTTTTCGCTTTGTCTGAGTTTTCCTTCTAAGCGACGAAATTCAGTCTCGTCCTGAAAGGTCAAAACATAGCCCGAAGCTTCGGTCTCTATGTCTTTGAGTTGCGCTAGGTGCATTCTCAAGTCCCGTTGCTCTCCAGACGGCCCCAGCTTTTGATCAAAGCTCCCGCCGACACGCCCGGCGAGTCCCTCAGAAGTAAAGCTCGGGAAAAATTCAGAGAGGGAGTGGCCCATAATTTCATCGGCTGATTTGCCAAGCCGTCGACGAGCAAAGGGATTGACCTGCACAATTGCACCACTGGTTTCCATGGTCATCAGTCCAGAATTCATTGTGTCGAGAATCAAAGTATTGAGATTTTTGAGCGCCTTTATGTCTTTGACCTTCTCTACCAACTGTACGCCCATAAAGTTGAGCTGCTCACTCAGGTAACCCGATAGATAGGCCACAGAGAAAAATGCCAAGTTATTTACACCAACTGCGAGGAACGCCGTCTGCCCCTGGACTTTAAAATCAAGAGACAATAGGAATGAAAAAAGAATGGATGTCAGGGTCGCCAGAGCCAGCGCCCCTTTGCGCTGAAACAAAATTCCGCAAAGGATAATATTTACCAAAAAAAGAAAAATTAAAAGCGACTGCTGAATGCCAACAAAGTAAATCAACAGAGATATATAGAGGGCTTCAACGACAAACATGCCGCCAGACAAAAGGGAATGTTTTTGCAAGCGCTGGAAAAATGCAAAGAACAAGAGTTGTAAAAAAAACGAAACACCTACCAAAACATAGACTGGAAAGAAAACCTCTGGGGACACAATCCGCGTCTCCAGAACTTGAAAAACCATTGTTATCAAAAGCACCAGCCCCAGAAAGAAGAGCCGCACCGAATGGACAACCTTAGCCTGACCGAGCTTGCGTGAAAATGGAGTCTCTAATACGGGCGCTGAGGGATTCGCGACAACCATTAGCGGATTACGCTCCTCCGGCAAGATTGAAAATTGGCAGGTACATGGCTATGACGAAGAAGGCTACAATTCCCCCGAGAACAACAATCATGACGGGCTCCATGAGGCTTGTGATACTGTTCACAGCAACATCAACTTCGTCCTCGTAAAAGTCAGCGACCTTGTTAAGCATCTCATCGAGAGCTCCCGTCTGCTCCCCCACAGCAATCATCTGCACCACCATAGTTGGCATAAATGACTCCTGCGCCAGAGGCATCGACAAAAGCTTCCCTTTACTCACAGCGATCTTAGAGCGCATGAGGGCACGCTCAATAAGAGAGTTTCCCGAAGTGTTCGCCGCTATATCCAGAGCCTCCATAATCGAAACACCAGCAGTCAGCAGCGTGGACAAGGTCCTCGAGAACTTTGCCATTCCACTTTTAATGATAAAATCTCCAAAAACAGGAATCCGAATCATAACCTGGTCAACACTTTTGCGTCCAGCCGTAGTGTCGTAATAAGATTTAAAGCCGTAACAAAAAGCGAAAACTCCGCCAAAGAATAAGTACCAATTTGCAACGAACCAATCACTCATCGCCATGACTAGCTTTGTGAGAGCTGGCACTTCTTGCCCCGAGCCTTCAAAAATCTTCACAAACTGCGGAATCACGAAAACCAATAGACCAGAGACCACCGCCAGAGAGATAAGTAGAACCACTACGGGATAGGCCATTGCTCCTTTGACCTTCCCTTGGAGCTTTACCGATTTCTCAATATACTCAGCTAAGCGCAAGAGAACCTGATCGAGAACACCACCTTCTTCACCGGCGACGAGCATATTGATGTAGAATTTATTGAAGGCTTTGGGGTGACTCGCAAAGGCGGCACCTAATTTTTTACCTTCAGAAATCTCTTTGACGATTGCTGCCAGAGCGATATCCAGCCCCTTACCTCTCGGCGATTGAGAGAGAACGTCCAAAGCCTGTATTAACGGAACTCCTGATGAAATCAGCACAGAAAGTTGACGGGTAAAAACTTGCAAGTCTTTGCTCTTTACTTTTGGAGCAGAAACTCTAGCAAGAGGCCTTAGCACTGGCTTCGGCCCTGAGGCTTGCCCACCCGCAATTAATTTTAAAGGAATGAGTTTGCGAGCTCGAATCTTCACTCGAGCTTCAGCTTCGTTTTCGGCCTCGACAGTCCCCTTTACCATCCGTCCTTGAAAAGACTTTGCTTGATAAGAAAATACTGGCATTAAAACCTCACCTTGGGATGCAATTTTGCAAAATTCAATCTCATCTAATAACCCGACTTCTCAATCATTTTCGATAAGTTATCTGGATCGAGGCTATGGGAAAGTGCCAACTGCTGAGTGATATCTCCCTGCGTAAAGAGAGAAAAAAGACTTTGATTCAAGGTGTTCATTCCGGAGCGCTTCTGTCCCACTTGCATCATACTCTCTAGTTGATGAAGTTTGTTTTCCCGAACCAGGTTTCGCACCCCGGTGTTAAAGAGCAGGACCTCATGGGCAACAACGCGTCCTTTTTTAGCACTGGGCAACAACTTTTGCGAAATGATTCCCTGGAGTACAAAGCTTAAAATCTTTCGAACTCGATCTTGTTGGTCGGAAGGAAAGACGGATACACAGCGGTTGATCGTTTGAATCGCTGAGTTGGTATGCAAAGTCGCGAAAACTAGGTGACCTGTTTCGGCGAGCTGTAAAGCTGTTTCAATAGTGTCTAGATCCCGAAGCTCCCCCACGAGACAGTAATCAGGATCCTGTCGAACCACCGCCTTGAGAGCCCGCTTATAAGACACGGAGTCAGCACCAATTTCTCTTTGAGACACCATACATTTACCGTGAGAATGCATATACTCAATAGGGTCTTCCAGGGTTACAATATGCCCGTAGTATTGGCGATTGATAATATCAATCATCGAGGCAATAGTGGTCGTTTTTCCAGAACCCGTCGGCCCCGTCACAAGAATCAAGCCATTGGGCATTCCTGTCAGCTCGGTCAAATGCATTGGAAGGCCTAGGTCTTTAAATCGAGGGATCTCTACTGGAACTTTTCGAAAGACACCGCAGACTGTGTTTTTTTGAAAGAAGTAGTTAGCACGAAATCGTGCAACACCTTTCACCTCAAAGCTGAAATCTAATTCCTTATTTTCTTCGAAGTCGCTCTTCTGCTGATCATTGAGAACTGAATAGCAAATTCTTCGAGCATCCTCGGACGTGACCTCTTTCATCTTGACCTTTACGACCTTACCGTTGATCCGGAGACCTGGAGCGGATCCTGAAGAAATATGAACGTCCGAAGCCCCCTTTTCGCTGGCAAAACCCAGCAACTGAATCAAATTCATCATTTAGACAGGGTCCTTCATAGTTTTAGAGAGGACTTCTTGAATGGAAACCACGCCTTTTTTGACCTTGGTCAAACCGGAGCGACGAAGCGAAGACATGCCTCCGACGATAGCCGCTTTTCTCAATTGCGTAGGTGTCGCTCCCGTCAAAATTGCATCTCGAAGAATATCCGACATAGGCATCACTTCGTAAATAGCCACTCGTCCCGTCTTACCTTTTCCATCACATTTTGGACAACCAGCGCCCTTGTAGCATTGTACTTCACTGGCTTCCTCTTCGGGGTAGCCGGCGTCAATCAAAGCTTCCATGGTGATCTTTTCTTCAACCTTGCAAGACTGGCAGGTTCGCGCCACCAACCGCTGAGCGAGAATGAGCTCCACGGTGGAAGTCACCAAAAAGGGAGGAACTCCCATGTTGACCAAACGATCCACTGTCTTCGTGGCATCGTTAGTGTGAAGCGTACTTAACACCAAGTGGCCTGTAGAAGACGCTTGGAAAGCGACCTCTGCCGTTTCTAAATCTCGAATCTCACCCACAAGAATGATATCTGGATCTTGCCTAAGAAAAGACCTCAAAGCTTCGGCAAAATTAAAATCGATATCGGAATTCAACTGGGTCTGATTGATCCCCTGAATGTTGAATTCCACAGGATCCTCAGCAGTACTGATATTTTTTGTGACGTCGTGGAGTTCGTTAAGAGCCGAATAGAGAGTTGTCGTCTTACCACTACCGGTCGGTCCGGTAACAAGGACGAGCCCTTGCGGCATTCGAATCGCTCCTAAGAATTTAGCGAGTTCCTCTTCCTCGAACCCTAAATCTCTCAAATCTAACTTTAAGTTCGATTTATCCAAAATACGCATCACAACTTTTTCGCCACCCACCGTTGGCAGAACACTCACTCGAAAATCGACTGGGTCCGCTCGGCCTGGGACGCGAATTTTAATACGACCATCTTGTGGTCTTCGCTTTTCAGTAATATCTAGGCGAGCCATAACCTTCAATCGGGAGGAAAAAGCTGCCGCAATTGACATTGGGGGGCGGTACTTTTCTGAGAGTTGGCCATCCTTTCGAAACCGAACCCGAAGATAGTTTTCATAAGGCTCGACGTGAATATCCGAAACACCCGCCTTAATGGCATCAACCAACATCATGTTTACGAAACGAATCACAGGATCATCACTGCCATCCAAGTCTATACTAGGACCTTTACCACCGCCATCGTCGCTCACTTCCATCTGAGTGAGGACTTCACTGACAGAATCTCCCATAGCTTTCTGGTAGTACTTTTCAATGGCCTGTATGATTTCGGATTCAAGAGCGACGACTGGTTGAATTTTACAACGGGTTAAAAAAGCGATGTCATCTTTTACAAAAATATTGCTGGGATCGCTGAAGGCCACAACTAAACTGCCCCCCGCCTTGGAAATAGGTATAACGTTGTGTTTACGACACTGCTCAGCTGTCATCAGCTTTAAGGCTTCGGGATCGATATCGAAACTGGAAAGATCAATACCTGGGGCCCCATGCATTTCCGCCAACTGATCTCTCATGGTCGCATGATCAACCGCGCCTTGCTCGAGCAAAATATTGACTAATTTCGCACCTGTATTCTTTTGTTCGTTTTTGGCCTTTTCCAGCTGATCAATGTTAATGATATTGGTGTGAATCAGGCGCTCACCGAGAGCTTTTTTTGACACGTCTTCCTCCGATTCATATGTCCTTACACCAGTTTACAGTAATTCATACGAATGTTAACAGGCCCATGGTCCAGTGTTCACATCTTTCTTACCCTAGGCCCAGCAGGGAGTGTCCCTGGGAGTGCTTGCCGAAGAGGCTCATTTGATAAGGCCCTACTGGCGACGATTTATATATGCAGCCAATTCGGCACGATAAGACCTCTCCTCGGCCGCAGCGATCTGCTGGGATTCGATCAGGTGAACCCCGAGTGCCTTAAC
>JAULKR010158572.1:42772-88485 GCA_032356305.1 Prasiola linearis
GAAAATTGCTTCCACCACTCATATCGAAAATCGTCGATCGCGCTGAGAGAAAGTGAAAGTAGCTCATATCTTCAAGGACCTCAGTCGAGTAGCCTTTATCTAAAAGGAAGCAGAGAGCATACTCCCGCTGACTCTGAATAAACGCCGTAGAGTCGATGGTCGAAAGCTTCAAATTAATCATTGGCTTGGTGGCCCGCAGAAAGTCAGGCTGGGACAGGGGCGACACCTCCTGGGTTTCTAAAAAAGAAACATCCGTAAAACCGAAACGTCCCAAAACCTCGATAAGCGGCAAAACTAAGGGGCTATAACCGAGGAAAATAACAGGTCCTTTGAAATCTCTGGCTTTCAAAACCTCAACGAGTAACTGATTGAAGACGCTTCCGAGTAAAGACTTCGCCCACCACTGCCCTTTTCTTCGTTCAAGAAAATCACAATAGCTCAGGAGATGGCTATTCACAGACAGGCTCTCAATTTTTTGCGCCACGTCCACCCGACGCGAAGGGCAGAGTAAGGCCACTCCAAAGGGTTCAAGCTCGGTGGTCATAGCGTCCCAGCTGAGATCTTTAGCCAAATTGACTTTGGAAACCTGAAAGTCCTCCGAGGACTCAAGGCTCTCCCGCAAGCGGTCCAACGCCGGATCCATGTCACCATCACCATAGATAAAGCCGAGGTTGGCCTTCTTCATGAAAGCTCTTTCTGGCGCAGGGCCTTGACCTGGTCTAAATCTTTATGAATCTGCGCCACCAATTCCTCTTTACTTCCAAAGCGTTTTTCATCTCGGAGGCGCCCCTTGAACTCAAAGGTCAGAGGCTCGCCGTACAGGTCACCCGAAAAATCCAGGATATGACACTCTACAGAGAGCGGCCTCTCCTCTGAGCTGACAGTAGGCCTAAAACCCACATTCATCAAAGCCCAAGGCTTCTGAGGCATGGAAGTGACAGTTCCATAATACACGCCATTCTTAGGATAGAGCCGGTCCTCGACACAGATATTAGCGGTGGGGAACCCAAGGGTCCGGCCGAGCTTTTCGCCAGGCACCACCTCGCCTTCGATAAAGTAAGGTGCTCCTAAAATCCCATTCAAACATTCAATATCCCCCTTCGCCAAGGCCTCCCGAGCTATGGAGCTGGAGATCCGTCGTCCCTCGGAGTCCGCCAGTGTTTTACAAGGGCGCCAATGGCAGCCCCGATCTTCGCACTCTTCACGCAGAAGTTCTCGACCTCCAGATTTAGACTGCCCAAACCCAAAATCATCGCCAACAACAAGGACTCGTGGGTCCCAAAGCCGAAACAGGTATTGACGCAAAAAGTCTTCTGAGGACATCTGGGAAAAGCTTTCATCAAATTTTTGTACAAAGAGGTGACTGACCCCTAAACTCTTCATTCTCAGGATTTGGGACCCCAAGGGATAGATCATGGAAATAGGGTTCCCTCCGAGAACATAGCTCGGATGAGGAGAAAACGTGAGGACGGCGGAGGGGATCTGGTGCTGTTGTCCCCCACGAATCATTTCATCAATCAGCAGGCGATGTCCCTTGTGAACCCCATCGAAGTTGCCAATGGTCATGGAGCACTCATTTAAGAACTTGGGAGACTCTCTAAAATCACCTTCGAAAACTTCCATGAACAAGGGATATCACAGTTTTGTCCTAAATTCTCCTGGTGAATATGGGCACAAAACGTTAAATTCCAGACTATGATCTCACAATTTTCCTGGAAAACTTATGCCGATCTCGGCTTGCGCATCTTACTGATTGTCCTCGCGACGGTGATTCTCACCGCCGTCACCGAAAGTATCAATTACGACTTGCACCTAAGCATCCGTAAGGCCCAGCCCACAGATCCAAATATCCTGATTTTGGAAGTCGACAATCTTTATGACCTGAAGGACACCCTTGAGCAAGGACTCCTCTCCTCCGCAAAATCGATATACCTCTACGATAACACTATCATCGACAAGCCGATTGACAAAAATTTGAACTTCTACTCTCCTGACGGTACCGACGCATCCTCGAAATCCTTGAATTTCCTGTTCAGAGAAGATGCCGATGGGCAGGTTCGACGCTTTACGAATCTCGATAAGTTTCAATCTTCACAGAGCTTCCCCATGGGCCTGAAGAAGAATTGGAACTCCAGGTACCAGCGCGATATTTTGATCAACTTTCGAGGCCCGAACCTAACTTTCGAACGTGGTGATATCTTTGGACTCGGCGAGGCCGGCGCCCTGCGCTTCCAAGATAAAACCCTGGTCGTGTTTAATCGCCTCAATCCTAAGACCGTAGTTACTCCACTAGGCCCTATGGATGAAAGTGAGGTGATCGCGAATCTTCTCGACAATTTTAAAAACGACCGCTTTATTCGCAAAATTGGTACCTCCTACCAACTTGCGCTTTGCGGGGTTTTACTGATTTTAAGCTTGGCAATCATTCTTTACCTTCCGGCTTTCTTAGCCTTGATTGGGATGACAATTCTCTTTTGCCTTTACATTAGCTTTTCACTTTTTCTTTTCGATCAGATCTACCTGTGGTCTCCAATCGTCACCCCTATGATTCAGATACTTCTCACCTACGTGCTCATATCGAACTACAAATACATGCTCAACGAAAACACCAAGTGGAAAATAGAGCGCAGAGCTCGCTATGCTCGAGAAGTCGAGGAAATGAAAAATAATTTCCTCGGGCTCTTTAGTCATGACTTGAAAACGCCTCTAGCTAAAGTCATCGGAATCTCCGAAACCCTTCTCACTGATGAGACACTCGCAGAGAATCATCTCGAAGAAATTAAGAAAATCCGTACGTATTCTCGGGAACTGGAAAAATACCTCAAACGCATTATTAAGACCTCTCAGCTGCAGTCTGAAAAAGTTTCACTGATGAAATCACAGGGCGATATTAATATCGTCATTCAAAAGTGTATCAACAAGATGAAGCCGCTCTCCGATGAAAAGAGCATCAGGGTGCACTTCGAAGAGACCCCACTTTTCTTGATAGATTTTGATCACCAACTGATTGAGGAGGTTTTGTTCAACTTTATCGAAAATGCGATCCACTACACCCCTCAGGGAGGAATCATTCAAATTTTAGCCTCCGAGGTCGGAGACTTCGTGAAGGTGAGTGTGATTGATAAGGGACCCGGAATTGATAAAAACGTTGCCGACAAAGTTTGGGATAAGTTTTTTCGACTGGAGACAAAAAAGCAAGGCTACGGTCTTGGCCTTTACCTGAGCAAATATGTGATTGAATTGCATCAAGGACGGGTCTATCTTAATAGCGAACCAGGCCAGGGTAGCGAATTTGGTTTTCTTATTCCTATCTCAGGAGAACAAAATGACTAAAGCCTTGAAAATACTGATTGCTGATGATGAGAGTGACATTCGAAAGTACGTTCGTCACGTACTCGAACATTTCTTTACTGAGGCGCAAGAGATCTCCGAGGCTGAAAATGGCGCAGAGGTGGTCCAACTTTGTGAAAAAAACACCTTTGATCTTATTCTTTTGGATGTGCGCATGCCAGAAATGTCTGGCCTGGAGGCCCTTGAGGAGATTCAAGACACTAACGGAAACGCCCATACCATTGTGATGACGGCCCACGGGAATGTCCAAGATGCCGTTCTTGCCATTAAATCTGGGGCTTACGATTATATTGAAAAGCCTCTCGATCAAGAGGTCATTCGTAAGATTGTCCAACAGGCTCTCTCGGCGAAAGAGATTGTCCGCGAGATCTCTCTGAGTCGACCGATTCTAGAGTCGGATACAGACAGTGAGATCATAGGCCAGTCGGAGACCATGAAAAACATGTTCCAATTGGTAAAGAAGTTTTCTCACGTCAGCAGCACAGTTCTCCTGAGGGGTGAAAACGGAACCGGCAAAGAGTTGGTCGCGAAAGCGATCCACCTCAACTCTCCTCGAAACAGTCGGCCCTTTGTGACCGTCAACTGCGCCGCGATTCCTGAAAACCTCATTGAAAGCGAACTCTTTGGCCACGAAAAAGGCGCTTTTACTGGCGCGGACTCTCGCAAGATTGGTAAATTCCAAATGGCCAACCAGGGAACACTGTTCTTAGATGAGATTGCTGAGCTCAAATACGAGCTGCAAGCCAAGCTTCTGCGAGCTCTTCAAGACCAAACCTTTATGCCGGTAGGCTCAAACCGAGTCCAAAAAACAGACGCTCGCATCGTGGCGGCAACCAACAGGAACCTTGAGAAAATGATTATCGATGGTCAGTTTCGCGAGGATCTCTATTTTCGCCTGAATGTGATGCCTATCTTCATCCCACCTCTACGTGAGCGAAAAGAGGACATTCCCTACCTTCTGGAATTTTTTATCGATAAGTACAAACAAGGCGAGAAAGCCATCAGCGTGGCTCCCGAGGCTATGGAAACACTGACATCTTACGACTGGCCTGGAAACATCCGCCAGCTTGAAAACGTTGTGCAAAGAGCTCTGCTTTTCACAGATAACGAAGTCATCACGTCGGAGAGCTTGCCTGAGGAACTTGTTGGCTTTCCAAAAGCCGACAATAGCTTGGATTTCGAAAAATTTAAGAATGACTCCGAAAAAGATTTCATCACCAAAGCTTTAGTGGCCAACAAAGGGAAAATTAACAGAACCGTGGCCAACGCGAACATTCCAAAGAATACGCTTCTGCGAAAAATCAAAAAGTACGAAATTGATATAAAGGCCATGAACAAAAAATAAAGCTCTTGCTCAGAGAAACTCGTCACCCACGTCATTCTGAGCGCACGCGAAGGATCTCTTTTCGCTCCGCGAGGGACGGACTCAGCGAATTTTATTGGCCATACGCTATTAATCTCGTTAGCATCTTTAAGATGCCTTCATTAGAGTTTAAAATCGCAAAGATTCCAGGCCTACGTCGACTCCTCAAGTGGAAGACATCCCTAGAAATTCGAAAGTTTCGCAAGGTTGAAGAACGGCAAAAATCGACAGATCCCAAGAATTTAAGGAACTTTGAAAATAAAATTTTTTCTCAGAACGGGGAAGACGGAATACTCAAAGAAATTTTTCGTCGCATTGGAACGACAGATAAATTCTTTGTGGAATTTGGTATGGAGGATGGAGAAGAATGCAACGGTCGCCTTCTTCTCGAAAAAGAGGGTTGGTCAGGTTTTTGGATGGACGGAAGTGCTGAGAATATCGACCGGGCCCTCAAAAAGTTTCCACCTTTTCCTATAAGAGGGCGCAGTGCCTTCATCACAAGGGAGAATATTGTCCAAATCTTTGTAGATGAAAATGTTCCAAAAGTATTTGATCTTTTAGTGATCGATATCGATGGCAACGATTATTGGGTTTGGGAGAGACTCACCAGCTATCGACCACGAGTCGTAGTCATGGAATACAATGCTCGCCATATTCCTCCAAAAAAGTGGGTGATGCCTTACGCTGCCGATCACATTTTTGATGGGACATCACACTTTGGAGCCAGCCTCACATCTTTTGCAAAGCTGGGGCAACGGCTCGGATACACCCTGGTCAGTTGCGACTCTGTGGGAGTCAACGCCTTCTTTGTGCGAAACGATCTTCTCGATGATTCATTTTCCCATCTTGAGGGTGGCGCTCAATACCATTACGTCAGTCCAAAATTTAAGGGTCTTTTTTTCGGTCACCCTAAGAGCTAGAACGTCCTAGAAGGGCATCAGCCGCTTGAATTACATTCTCTGCAGACAAATTTACCATACAAGCGTGGGTTCCAATAGGACAGGTCACATGACCGTGCTTACCACAGGGACGACAGCTTAAGTCCTTGTCCTCAACGACTTTTGATTGATTCTGCCATGGCCGATAACCTAAGGAGAGTACCGTCGGACCAAACACAGAGACCGTTGGTATGCCCGCCAGGCTCGCCAAATGTTGCGCTCCTGAATCATTGGAAATCATTAAAGTGCCCTGAGAAAGAAACTGGGGAACTTGCCACAGCCCGAGGTTTCCGGCTAAAGACTGACCTCCAGAACTCTTCGCCAAGTTTTCACAGAGCTCAGCTTCCGCAGGGGAACCCAAAAAGAAAATCTGAAAACCAAGGTTCCTGTAATGAATCGCTACGGCTTCAAAGCCTCGGGGCGTCCAACGCTTTGTATTCCATACGCTTCCTGGAGCAAGGCAAACATAAGGATCGCTAGGGATCTCGAGGTCGCCCAGAGAGGTCGACTGCCAAAACTCCGCCGGCATGGTCATACTCGCCCAGTCGGGAATGGGCTCGCCCTGATTCCCACTTCCTTTAAAGCTTTCAAGATTTTTTGCCACCAGAGGGGCGACCGTGGCGAGCAGAGACATCTGACGAAAGACATCGTGCTTCGCTAGTGGGCGCCGAACTCTGATGTCAAAGAACCCACTATTCCACCACTTCTGAAATCCAATTTTCTTCGCCGCTTTTATTTTTGAAACCCAGCGAGCCGATCTAAGAGATTCGTGGGGACAAAAGAGAACATCGAAACTTAAAGTCGCCAACTGCTTCTGGAACTGGTCTCGCGAGTCCTTATCCTTTTTGTCGACCTCAATGGCTCGGTAAACGAAAGGAAGATTTTCCATGAACGGGCCGAGACCTTTGCGACAGAAAACTGTAGTCTTTGAATCTGGGCACCACTTCTGAATAGCTTTAAGGGTCGGCACCGATAGCAGTAGGTCTCCTAAAAAAGCGGTTTGAAAGTATGCGATACGCATTAGTTCTTTTTCATTTTCTCGATCATAGAGACAATTTTGCCAATCTTAATTTTAGATTCGATTCTAAGAATGAACTTGCGATCATCGTTAGTGATCCAAAGAAGATTGTCTCCAGTAGGTTTAAAAATCCCGTCGATCTCAAACGTCGGTCGAACCACGAAAGTATTAAAGCGCCCAACAGGTGTGTCCAAGATCTCTTTGCGCAAAACCTTTGCCGACATAATTAAATTTTTGCCTTCGTGCCCCACTCGTACCTTCATTGTCTTTCCAACTTTAAGAGTAAAGGCCCTCAAATAAAAAGGCGCGCTGAAGACATTCTGTGACCATTGAAGAATATCCCACTCTCTTTTCAGGTTCTCTACAGACTGACCTGGAACTTTTTTCTTATCAAAAAGAAAGCCCCTCATCTTTTTCCAATCGAAATAAGACTTACTCTCCTTCAGTTGCTTGCTCTCTTTGACGTGAATTTCATAGCTGATGGGACGCCAGAGTTCGTAATCAACGAAGGTCTCGGCCACATCGTCCACCGCATAGAACATCGAGAACAGCGAGCTCGTTTTGAGCCTGTAGTGAAAGTGGTAGGCTTTCCTCCCGTTCACTTGAGCAAAAGGCTTAACACTAAGATCAAATTTTCCAGCCTCGACCGCAAAGTAAGAGACCTTGTAGGTGAGTTTTTCGCCCACTCGCAAAGGCTCGACAATAGGACGTCGCCCATCGAAGCCTTCGCTATCTTCCATGGCCGGAACCTTTTTCTTCAGTTTTTGACTTATCTGCTTAGCCTTAGATCTCGCCTTCGAAGTCACCGATGGGGCTTTGAGACCCTCTGTCGGCGTGGGGCTTAGTTTTTTGGCATTCTTTTTAGCAGAAGCCTTGCCCGACGGACTCGTCACTGCCTCCTCAGGGATCTTTTTTGAAGACGCCTTTACTGGCGCTTTCGCAACCTTCACTGGTTGAGATTTTTTAGATTTGCGGGGAGACGTATTCAGCGGAGTCTTGGTAGAGACCTCTACAGGCTCCTCCGTCGGTAGCTTTTCAATCTTAATGGCGTCATCAAACTCTTCCTGTGTCTGAATTTCTTTGAGATCCGAGTCCTGAAGAATAGAAGCACAGCCGCTAATTAGGAAACACAAACTTAGTCCTAAGAAAAATTTCCTCAACACGCTGGTCTCCTGTCGCCAATGAAGATTGTAGCAGGTCCCGAAAAAGAGAGCCAAGACCCATCCTTGGCGCAATAAGTCACGGGCCTAGCTGGTCGGATTCCCCACCTAAAAGCCCTTTTTCCAGCGACGATGAATCCACATCCACTGCTCAGGGTGCTGCTTTACGATGGACTCTATGACACCGTTATAGGTCTGAGTGGCCACTCGGAGAGTTTCCTCCTTGGTTTCCTTTTCCTCCATAGCGATCGGCGGTTCAATGCGGATGACATGGCGGTGGACGCCTTTACGATAGGTATAGACCGGCAGAACTGGAGCGCCTGATCTTTGAGCAAAGAGTGCCAAACCTACCGCGGTCCCAGTATCGTGCCCAAAAAACTGCGTGAGAATTCCATTGGGCGGCCCTGTGTACTGGTCCAGAACAAAAATCACCACCTCTTTGGCCTTCAACGCTTTTAAAATTTCGTAAGTGCTCTTGCGAGGAGCGATAAACCGGACTCCTAATTTTTTTCTAGCTCCAAACCAGAAGTCATTGAGCCACTGGCTTTTAAAAATTTTTGAAATGATGTGCACAGGAAAGTCTTTTTGAGCCAAACCCACGGCTCCAAGATCGCCGTTTCCAAGATGTAGACTCATCGCGAAAACGCCCTTTCCCTGAGCCAAAGCTTCCTCCAGATACTCCAAGCCCTCCCACTCAAACATGGCTTCAAGATCTGCAGGCTTCAAAAAAGCAAAACTGCAAAAATCCACAAGAGTCAGACACATATGGTAAAGAGATTCTCGAGCCAAGGATCGCGCTTGCGCAGGAGTCTTCTCGGGGTAAGCCAACTTGACGTTGGCGATGGCGGTTTGCCTTCGAATCTGAAAGAGATCAAACCATAGAAAGCACAATAAGCGTCCGAAACCTTTCTTAAAGATCGGAGGACTCCAGTGAACCAACAGTGCGATCAACCATAAGGGCGCGAAGATGACTTTTTTTAGAACTTTCAAGACGAGACCCTTTTAAGAGGAAGCCCCGCTAAAATTTTATGCAAAGTTTCGTCAGCGCCCATCAAATCCACCTCCGCCGGCATCACCCAAACTTTGAGGAGAGCTCCAGAAAACAAACCAGCATAGCGCCTTAACTTGACCGCGTCTTTTTCGGTGATGATTAAATCGACATCCTCAAGCGAATCAAAAGACTGAATGAGGTTTTTCACGTCGGAGGTCGTCCAAGACATATGATCTTTATAAAAAAATGTTTTAACGGGCTCTAGTCCAAAGCCTCTCACCGACTGAAGAACAGCTTGCGGGTTGGCAACTCCGCAGGCCAAGGCGACTTTAGGGTTTCTTAAAGCCTCATGAGTTGTTCCACCAGCTAAAGCCTGAAAACCTTTATGCTTGTATGTCGAGTTCAACCGAGGCTCAAAATTAACAGCATTCGCCAACTCCTCTTGCTGCTTCGGAGTGGCTAAGGTCCACTTGTTGAAAACCACGAGATCGGCCCGGTCCAGAGATTGAATCGGCTCCCGCAATCGCCCAAGCGGCAACAGCTCCAATGGCTTGTCGCCGGCCAAGGCATCAAAAAGTACAATATTAATATTTCGGTTGAGACTTCGATGCTGGAACCCATCGTCCATAACCAGCAGGTCCACGTCGTAAGACTCTAAGAGTTTCGTCCCCGCTGTAAAACGGTCGCGCCCCACAAAGACAGGCGCCCCCGTCTGTTGGTAAATCATAAGCGGTTCATCCCCAGATTGGCTGGGAAGCGTTTCGCCCGTAACCTGCAGAACGCCTTTAAAATTCCCACCGAAACCTCTACTGATCACACCAGCACTTAGGCCCTGACTTTGATAAAATTTTACAATGTAAATCACCCAGGGAGATTTTCCAGTTCCACCGGTGGTCAGGTTCCCAATACAGATCACAGGAACCTTTAAAGTCCGTGTTGTAAAGAGCCCTTTATCATAAAAATAATTACGTAAAGCAATCGCTCCAGCGTACAAGCGAGACAAGGGCCACAAGAAAAGGCGCGAGAAGCCGTCCATCAGAATGACTTTCCGAACTTGTGCTCCAAAAGGCGGAATACATTCTCTGTTGCGCCACCACCACCTAAGGCGTCAACGGTTTCTTCGAGATCAGAAATCATCTTAGATCGGTAGCTTTGGTCTGATAGAATTTCGTGGAGTTTTGCAGAAAGGTTCTCAGGGTTGGCCAGTTCTTGAAAACACTCGGGTACAATCTCCCGACCCGCAATCAGATTTACAATACAGAAGTAGTCCACCGTATTGACGAGTCGTTTCGCAAGATAAGCTGTGACGGTGTTCATTCGGTACATGACCACCATAGGCTTACGACAAAGTGCCACTTGAAGAGTCGCTGTGCCCGACGCCGAAAGTATGAGGTCACAGTTTGAAATCATCTGAGTCGGCTTACCCTGTACGATCTCAATCCAGTCTAAGTTTTCAGGCCCTAATTTGTCTTTGATAAATTCAACATCTAAAGTGGGCGCCAGGAGAAGTTGGACTTTCAAATCGAGGTGCTTGGACTTTAAAGACTTCGCCGTCGCCACTTGCGTGCTTAAATTAAATTTAATTTCGCTCCGACGACTTCCAGGCATCAGGCCCAGAGTCAGAGAGTCGTGAGAACTTCGCTGAGGCGGCTCGGGAGTCTCTCCCGAAAGTTCAGCAGTAATCACTTCGACTAGGGGATGACCGACGAAATTGGCTTCAATGTTGTGCTCTTTATAAAAATCCACTTCAAATGGAAAGACCACTAACATATCGTCGACATATTTGCGGACCTGCTCCACCCGTCCTTTTTTCCAAGCCCACAACTGAGGGGAGATATAATAGACGATGGGTATATTTAGAGCTTTTAATCTTTTCGCAAGCCGAAGGTTGAAACCTGGATAATCGAAGAGGAGAGCGAAAGCGGGCTTCCGAGATTCTCCCAAGTCGACAATGTTATTAAACGTTTTGCGGATTTCAGGAAAATGACTAATGACCTCTTGCAGCCCAACGACGGCGAGGTCCTCAGCCAAGCCTTGGCATTCCATGCCTTGGCTTTGAAGCTCTTTGTCGCCGATTCCAAAAAAAGAGGTCTCGGGAAAAGCCTCCAACCACCTAGAAACAAACATTTTCGCGTACATACAGCTCGAAGCCTCTGCAGCGATCATCAGGATGGATGACGAACCGCCCCCCTTGTATTCAGGAATGGACCTAGAGACGTTTGGCAATGTCGGCACGAACCTGCTCCGCGACTTCGAGAGCCCGCAATCCGTGTTCCCCAGGAACTATCGCTGGTGTCTTATTCAGAATCGCGTGGACGAACGCGGTATCTTCTTCGAGAAGGGCATCCCCCTTGTCCAAGCTCCAAGAGTCAAAGGTCATAGGTAGCTCTTCTTCGAAGCTCACGAAGGGGCCCGTCTTTGTCGTCAAATTGACTTCAGCAGTTCCAAAATCAATGGATAGGTATTGGTCCTGCTGAAAGACTCGAAATTTTCTTTCTGATTTTTGTGAAACACGAGACGCTGTGAGATTCACAACGGCGTTGGATTCAAATTCGATCCTCGCATTGGCAATATCTACCAAAGGTGTGATCACCGGTGTCCCTACCGCAGAAATACTTCTAATTTCGCTATTGACCAAGCTCAAAACTAAATCGATGTCATGGATCATTAGGTCCAAGACGACATCCACGTCCGCCCCGCGAGGGGTAAACGGGGCTATTCGATGACCCTCAATAAACAGAGGTTTTTTAAGCTTCTCTTGCGCTGACATCAGTGCGGCGTTAAAACGCTCCACATGGCCGACCTGCAAAACCCGCTCGTTTTTTTTAGCCAGGTCACAGAGCTCTCGGGCCTGCTCTACGGTTTCTGTAAGGGGCTTTTCTGCAAACACGTGTATTTTGTTTTCTAAAAAATATTTGGAAATTTCGTAGTGACTTTTCGTGGCCGCCGCGACAATGACGGCGTCAACTTTGTCGACCAGAGTTTTATAGTCACTGGTCGTCTCAGTCTTGAATGTTTTTACTCGCTCAGCCAAGACTTCGTCACTAGAATCACATATCGCAACCAGGGACGCCTGATCAATTTTCTCTATTTTTTGAGCATGATAATTACCCAAATGGCCCATTCCAATAACAGCAACGCGCAAAGGAGATGTCATATCGCCAAACCTCGCTCGGAGGTCTTTACGAATTTAATGAGAAGTTCAAGAGCTGGAGACATTTCGCACTCTTTACTAATTCGCTCCAGAGAGGCATCGATCGTACCCCCGCCTTTGGTAATAATTCGGATCGCTTTTCGAACAGCTTCAATCTCTTTTTTTTCAAAACCGGCACGATCCATTCCAACCTGGTTCGCCGCTCGCATCACCGCGTACTTGCCCTGAGCGATGGCAAACGGAGCAACGTCTTTATTTACCGAACTGTCGCCAGCGATATAAGCATGAGTCCCCACCCGGACAAATTGATTAAAACAGCAAACGCCACCGATTTTAACATGATCTCCAATATCAACATGGCCAGCCAGCTGTGTTGCATTGGCGATGACCACTTCGTGGCCAACTTTGCAATCGTGGGCAATATGAACGTAGTTCATGAACAGACCCTTATTGCCAATCTCAGTCAGGCCGCCACCATGGGGTGTCCCCGCATCTATAGTCGCGTACTCACGAATCACGTTGTCAGAACCCAAAGTCAATTTTGTCGTCTCACCCTTGTACTTTAAATCTTGAGGGACTTCGCCCACTACGGCACCTGGATGGATGCGGGTGCGTTCGCCAACCTGAGTCTGTGTATGCTCAGAACCGATTGTCACAAAGTGATCAACGACCGATCCGGCGCCCAATGTGACGTCTCCACGAATTACAACATAAGGGCCGACTGTGACGTTCTCGCCCAGTTTCGTTTTATCCGATATAATAGCTGTAGGATGTATTTGGCTCACAACGGAGACTTCCTTTCGGTTTCGCTTTACGATTTGGGGAATATCTTGGCGAGGAGTTCCACTTCAGAAACTAGCTCTCCGTCCACATGCCCCTGGCATTTCAGGCCCAAAATCGTCCCTTTTTCGATGACGACCTCTGCGGATAACATCAAAGTGTCACCGGGAACAACGGGCTTACGAAATTTAGCGTTCGAAATCTTAGCAACCAGAACGTCCAAAGATTCTCCGTCACCAGGCACACACCCCAAAGCACCCGCTTGAGCCATAGCTTCAATTTGCAAAACTCCAGGCATCACAGGGTTATCGGGAAAGTGGCCCATAAAGTAGGGCTCGTTAATAGATACATTTTTCAGGGCTTTCACTTTTCGGCCCAGGTATTTTTCAGGATCTGGGCCAAACTCAAAGTCGACGACTCGATCCACGAGCAGGAATGGGAACCGATGAGGCAGCTTTTTAGTAATTTCTTGAATATTGATGGGTGTCTTTGGAGCATCCATAGAGGGTCTTCCGGCCTCTACTTGGTTTTCTCAAAGGTGCTAACAACATCTTTAGTAATATCAAGAGCATTATCCGCCCACATCACACTCTGCTCGCTTTTCTCAAAGACCATAGAAAAACCTTTGTCTTTGGAAACCTTCGCAATCACCTTTTGGAGTTTTATTAAAATGGGCTGAGTCATTTCTCGCTCTTTTTTCTGAATGTTCGCTTGGCTCTGTTGAAGCTCTTGTTGGAACTCCATCATTCGCTTCTGCAGAGCCTGTTGCTTTTCAGCTCTTACTTTTTCAGAGTAGACGGCAGCCTTTTTTTGAAAGCCTTCCGCGTCTTTTTTAATGCCCTCTTCTTTTTTCTTTAAGTTGGCCTTCTTGGCATTGAATTCTTTTTCAAGTTTCGCCTTAGCGCTTTTTCCAGCCTTGGTGGATTGTATCGCCGACTGCATATCAATGTATCCAGCTTTAAAGGCAAACGCAGGGGAAGCAAATCCGACGATAACGAGAACCATGCTCAGATTTCTTAGACTCAATTTGATTTTTGACATTTCAGGACTCCTTCTCATCCCAAACCTCTTGGGACATTTATAACTTAGAAACTCTTTGTTTTACTCATTTACCATTAAAATGGGGCGCCGATGGCGAAATGAAACTCCGAGGCTTCATCGTTCAACTCAACTCTTCGATTCAGCGGGAAACCCCACTCAAAGCGCAGAGGACCAATCGGCGAGAACCAGCGAACGCCAAACCCTACATCACTTCGAAATTGATTGCCAACTAAATCATCCTCAGCGGTACCCACATCATAAAATGTCACCCCTCGAATGCCAGCTTCTTTAACCAGAGGGAATTCCAGCTCAATCATGCTGTAGGCCTGCTGTCGCCCCCCTTTAACGATCAAAGATTCTCGGGCGGCTTGAGCGGGCGACCTTCCCAATACGTCCTCTAGGTATCTCCGCCGGATCTCAGACTGCTGCCTTTGACCAATATCTGCGAAATCGTAACCACGGAGGTTATATGGGCCTCCTAGGCGGTAGAGTTGGTTGAAGGGGACATCTCCGCTCCCGTTGGGCGCGATATAGCCATAAGTAAAGTTCGTCCGTAGGACCACATTCCAGAACAGGGTTTTATACCATCTAAAGAAAGCCGACCCTTTGTTGTACTGAATTTTTCCACCCAACCCTGCGTACTCAAAGGACGCGCTAGTATGAACCCCTTTTGTAGGAGCGAAGCGATCATTTCGACGATCGTACTCAGCCGTAGCGGTCACCGAGCTGGTCGTCCCGTTTGTGGACTCTTCTTTAAAAATATCAGTAGGATGCTGCCCTGGCGTTAAGTCGATCCTCGTCTCATCCAGACGGTAACGAAGGAAGCCATAGAGGTACCTATTGCCGAGGATCGGATGACCCAAGCGAAAGGCTGCCCCTTCAACTTTTTCTTCATAAAGGCCCGGAATCCGGTTCTCATTTCGATAAATATCAAATCCTGTAGACCAAAGAGTGTCGTAAAAATACGGCTCCGTGAAGCTGAACTTGTAGCGCTTTTGAATGGCGCTATAATCCACCTGAAGACCCATATTCCAACCCTTGCCTAAAAAGTTGGTCTGATTCAACTGAGCATTGAAAATCGGCCCACTGAAGGAACTGTAACCCGCTCCCAGCTGGAAGCTTCCTGTGTTCCGCTCTTTCACCACGATATCGATATCCATGAGATCGTCTCGGCCCTTTGGGGTCTTGGTGTTAAGAGTCACATTTTCGAAGTAACCGAGTCTTTGGATATTATCCACCGACTCTCGTTTTTTGCTCTCGTTGTAAAGCTGACCTTCGCTAATGCGAAGCTCTCTTCGAACGACCTTATCTCGCGTCCGAGAGTTTCCGATGACATTGATCACCCCAAAATAGACTTTTTCACCTTTATCGAATTCATAGGTGATATCGACCTTACGGTCTTTCTCCCGCTTGAAGGTTCTAGGTATAATGTTGGCGTAGGCGTAACCTAAATCCCCGTACTTTGCCTGGAGAGCCTGCAAATCCGACTGCACTTTTTCGTAAACAAAAATCTCGGACTGATCGATCGTTGCGACTTCCAGCAGCTCTTCGGCGGTAAAAAGCATATCGCCTTCAAAGGAAACGGCTCCGGTATCGTACTGCTCTCCCTCCTCAATGCGGATCGAGAGATAAATCCCCTTTTTGTCAGGGGTTACCGTGACTTCAGGGCGACTGACTTTGACGTCCACATAACCCTTGTTAAAATATAAAAAGTTTAAGAGCTGAACATCGCGCTCAAAAGCATCGACCTTGAATGTCCCAGATCCCGAAATCCCACTAAATAGGCCTCCTTCTTGGACAGCCATTTTGCCCTTGAGTTCACTATCCGTAAGCTTTTCATTTCCTAAAAAAGAAACACGCTTTACTAAAACTTGATCATTTTCTTCGACCTTAAACTCGACAGCGACACCTTGATCGTCTGGCTCGCCAACAGAATAAGAAACTTTAGCCAGGTAGTAACCTTTATCTTCGTAGGCCTTCTCGATTTCTGACACACCTTTGGTGATCGCTGCATAATCAATGATTTCAAAAACTTTCAACTTGGTGAGCTCGGAGAGCTCATCATCATCCAATGCGGAGTTGCCTGCATACTCAACCGTGCTTATGGATGGCTTTTCTGTCACTTCGTAAACGATGGCCACACCGTCACCACTGGGGTTCTCAGACACTTCAATATCCTGGAAGAATCCTGTGGCGAACAGGGACTTTACATCCGCTTGCACCTTGGAGAGCACCACGGGCTCTCCCACTTTCAGAGTGATCTTTTCAACGATGGCGTCGCTTTCGATTTTCTTGTTCCCTTGAACAGTGACGGACTTCAGGGACTGGGCAAAAACGGCGTGGCCGAAAAGCCAAACGCTCAGAAAAAGTAGACATTGCCAGCGGTGCTGATGTTTATAATTCACAGAGATTCCCATAATTTGACAATGATCGTTACGCTAAAGAAGCAAGCTAGTCACAAAGACCTACATTGTCAAAAGCCCTGGGTTTCCAAGGGCCGAAATAACAGTCTGAGTTGTGTTGTGGCTTGTTGCATCACGAGCTGTCTTTCGAGGAGACCCCTGGGGTGCTCAGTAAACAAGCGATGGCGCGGCGTGCTGGCCCTCATGACGCCTTTTAGCTCTGAACAAATTCTCCATCACGAATATTGTAAAGAGTCGGAAAACGGGAGGCAAATTGCCGATCGTGGGTCACTACGACTAGGGTGAGTCCCAGTTCTTCTTTGAGTCTAAAAAAGAGCTCCTGGATCACATCACCATTGCGACTGTCCAGATTCCCCGTAGGTTCGTCAGCAAAAAGGATTTCTGGCTTTTGTATCAGGGCGCGAGCGATAGCGACCCGCTGGCGTTCTCCCCCACTCATCTCCGAGGGGTAGTGATCCTTGCGGTCTTCAAGACCCATAAGTTTCAAAAGAGACATCGCTTTCTCTTCCCCAGCCGACTTGGTTTCACCCGCGATGCGCGCTGGAAGGCTGGCATTTTCCACTGCAGTGAGCTCCGGCAGCAGGTGGTGGAACTGGAATACAAAACCCATTTTAGAGTTGCGAAAACTCGCCAGCTGATCATCGGATTTGCGACCCAAATCTTCGCCGTTATAATAAACCTTGCCCAGGCTTGGTTGATCCAAAGTTCCAAGGATATGCAACAGCGTACTTTTGCCGGAACCCGAGGCTCCCATGATGCAAATCGCCTCGCCTTTGACGATCTCAAGATCGATGCCTTTTAAAACCTCTAAACGTCCGTCTTTTACTTCGTAGGACTTCACAACTCTTTTAGTTACCAGGATATGGTTACTCATATTTTAATCCTTCAACGGGAGGGAGTTTTGCGCCTCGAAAAGCTGGCCCCAAGGTAGCAATTATACAGATGATCAGGGTGGCCACCACGATCATAATCGTGTCTTTCCAATCAATGGTTGTGACCACATAAGAAACTTTGTAAACGCTCTCAGGCATCAGCGTAAACAGACGCTGGCTGTAATCAAAAATATAACAAAAAATGATACCAAGGCTGAGGCCCAAAGTGAGCCCAACGAAACCCAAAAAGAGTCCATTGGCGCAAAAAATTAAAACGATAGAGCGCTTCCGAAGTCCGAGAGTTTTTAAGATACTAATCTGGGAGTACCTGCGCATGACGTTCAAGAATAAAGTCGTCGATACGTTGAAAAACGCCGCCACAATCATCACGCACATCACAAAAAACAAAACCATTTTTTCGTACTCGATGGCTGCGAGAAAATTGGCACCACCAGCCTGAGTCCAATCCATAACACCAAAATCAAAGCCTAGCTCTTCCTGCAGAATCTGTCCCTTAGCCACTGCTAAATCTGAATCTTTCAACCGGATTCGGAAGCCGTTGACACCACTACTGATTTGCCCCAACTGCTGCACCGTCGCCAAATCAGAGAGCATAAATTTGTCGTTGAATTCGAATTTGCCAAAATCAATGACTGCCGCCACGTGAAAAGACTCCGTAGTGGGCTCGACCCCGGTAACGCTGGTGCGCTTCGGCCGAAGCACTATTCCGCGAAAAGTATCTCCTCCCTTGAGGCCCAGCTTTCGGGCCACTTCCTTACCCAAATAGGCAGGAATGCCACTGACCTCGGCTCCTGGAAGCGGGCTATCCACGATTCTTTGAGTCAGAGCCAAAACGGATTTTGACTTCTCCCAGTCAATGCCTGTGAGGAGTACGGAATTCAACCGGCCCTTGTGGGCCACCATACACTTCACATTCACGTAGGGTATGGCGGACTGGATTTCGGGAACGATCGCTTTGAGCTGCTTTTCAAAGGCCTCAGGCTCTTTGATCAAACCGCCACCGCGCTTGTAGACACCAACATCGCCCCAGACGTCCACTATACTTTTTTGCATCGTGGTCACAAAGCCACTGAAGCTCGCCATAACCACCACGAGGAAGGCCACACCCAGAGTAATCCCGGCGATTGAAAAAAACGTCGTCGGGTCTTTGAATTGATTTTTACGAAAAATAATTTTTCGTGCGAGCCAAAAGTTCACGATTCAGAACCTTGCAGAAATTTGAGATAAGAAAACACGAAATTGTTGAGATCTCCGTCCATCACGTTTCCGACCTGACTTGTTTCTTCATTGGTGCGGTGATCTTTTACCATTTGATAGGGATGCATCACGTAAGATCGAATTTGACTTCCCCACTCGTTCGCTTTCTTTTGGGAATTCATTTCGTCTTTTTCTTGGTTCCGAGCTTCCACTTCTTTTTCGTAGAGGGCCGCCCGAAGCATTTTCATCGCCTGGTCCCGGTTCGCGTGCTGACTTCGCTGGTTCTGACACTGAACAATGGTATTCGTTGGCACGTGAGTGATACGAACCGCAGAATCCGTGGTATTCACGTGCTGGCCTCCAGCTCCGCTGGCGCGATAGGTATCAACTTTCAAGTCTTCAGTCTTGATCTCGATCTCGATGTCGTCATCCACCTCGGGCCAAGCAAATACCGAGGCAAAACTGGTATGGCGCCTAGCATTGGAGTCAAAAGGGCTGATGCGGACCAAGCGATGGACACCAGATTCAGCCTTCAAATGACCGTAGGCAAAAGGACCTTGGATGCTGAGGGTTGCCGATTTAATTCCAGCTTCATCCCCAGAGGTCATTTCTAGGACCTCAAGTTTGTAACCTTGCTTGTCCGCGTAGCGCGTGAACATCCGTAGGAGCATTCCGGCCCAATCACAAGCTTCCGTGCCGCCGGCACCAGAGTTGATCGAAAGATAGGCCGAGTTGCCGTCAGACTCTCCGTCTAAAAGCTTCTTCAGTTCAAGTTCTTCAACAGTGATCTGTAAAGCGTCCACTTCTTGCACAGCTTCGAGAAACACGCTCTCTTCTTTTTCTTCCTCAGCCATATCCAAAAGAACAATGGCGTCATCCAGACGGTCCCGGAGGCCTTGCCACTGCTCCACAGTCTTCTCTATCATGGCCAGGCTGCGATTCACCTTTTGCATTTCTGTCGGGTTTTTCCAAACTTCCGGATTTTGGGAACGGTGCTTTAGAGCTTCTAATTCTTTGAGCTTATTGTCCAAGTCAAAGATACCTCCGAAGTAATTCCGTTTTTTCACCGAGCTCCGAAGTCTTGGAGCGGTAGTCCGATAAGTTCGTGGCGAGATTCAAAATTTTTTCAGACATGGAAGGGTTCCTTAAAAAAGCGGGGCCAAACCTTTTCGAAAACTTGGTCCTGCAAGGCAAACATTTTGTCAGCCTCCGGCCCTCCGCTTTCGTGATCGTAACCCAGAAGGTGAAGTAAACCATGGATTGCCAAATAACCCAACTCCTGACGAGCCGTGAGCTGGTGGGCTGTGGACTGTGAGTCGACGATCGCGCCGCAAAGCACCAAATCTCCGAGATCTCCGTCTTCGAAGCCGTCAAAGGACAGGATATCGGTCACTTTGTTTTTGCCACGAAAATTTTTGTTGAGAGCCTTCATCTCGGAGGCTTCCACAAAAGCGAATGTGATAGAGCCTCCAAGCTTGCGGTGCCGAGGGCGCTTTTTCAGCTCTTTCGCGACGGCATTCATCCAGGCTTCGAGGAAAGAGCGCGGAATTCGCCATGGAGATTTTTTTACAATGTTGACCTCCAATGGGCCTCCCGCCTAAACCTTGAGTTCTATGGAATCATTCAATGAATTAGTGAAAATTGTCAAAACTTTACGCGATCCCGGTGGCTGTCCCTGGGACCGTGAGCAAACTCACAGCAGTCTGACCCAATACGCTATCGAAGAGGCCCATGAGCTGGAAGAAGCCATCAACAACGGGGATGTCGAAAACATGAAGGAAGAACTGGGAGATTTGCTTTTCCAGTCTATTCTTCATGCCCAAATCGCCAGTGAAAATCAGCAGTTCAATATCGACGACGTGCTGAAGCACCTCAACCGCAAGATGGTCACTCGTCATCCCCATGTCTTTGGCGACTCTGAGGCTCAAAGTAAAGCCCAAACTAGTGAAGAGGTGATGACTCATTGGGAGGCTATCAAGGCTCAAGAGAAAGCCCGAGAGAGAGATTTGAAAGGTGAGAACTCTCCGAAAGTTCAAGATCCGATGGATATTCCGAAGACCTTCCCCGCTCTCCTCAGAGCTCAGAAGATTGGCAAACGAACCGCAAAATTAAAGTTCGACTGGGAAAGTGCGGAAGCGGTTTTTGAAAAGGTTCAAGAAGAAATCGCCGAGCTGCAAGAGGCGATAGTCGCCCATAAAGAGTCTCCCAGCGAAGCCCGCAAGAGTCATGTTGAAGAAGAAATGGGGGATCTCTTCTTCTCCCTCGCTCAGTGGGCCAGACATCTGGATTTGGACGCAGAGACCGCTCTGCGCAAAGGTAATGAAAAATTTATCTCCCGCTTTCGAAAGCTCTTTAAGCAAAACCCGAATTTCGGGCAGATGAGCTCAAAAGAAAAAGAGAGCCTCTGGAAGAAAGTAAAATCCGAAGAATAGCCAAAAGGTACGCCGATCCTTTTGGTGACGGCCCAACTCGCCAATGTCGCTTTTGTAATCGACCCCCATGTGTTAAGAAAATCTCATGACAAAGAATTTCAACCTTCTTTTTTCGGCCTGGGTTATCGCGTTGGTAGCGACTCTTGGCAGCATGTTTTTTAGTGAAGTCATGGGCTACCCGCCCTGTTCCCTGTGCTGGTACCAAAGAATCTGTATGTATCCTCTAGTCTTGATCCTTGCCACGGGCCTTTTTCCACCCGACGAAAAAGTTTTCAAGTTTGCCCTGCCACTGGCGTTGGTCGGCTGGTTGATCGCCGCCTATCATAACCTCTTGCATTGGAAGATCATCCCAGAAAGTGCGGCCCCTTGTCGGTCAGGCGTCCCCTGTTCGACCGTATATATAGAATGGCTTGGTTTTATTACCATCCCGCTGATGTCACTGGTCGCGTTTTCTCTCGTCCTATTTTTACTCTTAAAATTCAACACCCAAGCCAAGAGGAACTAACTCTATGAAGACTCAAAAAACTCTTTTCATTTTTACTGCTGTCGCCCTGATCGGTCTCTTTTTTGCTGGCTCCTACCTCTATAAAAACGCAGAGCTTAAGGAAACTACGGAAACTGCTGAAACGAATCAGCAGCAGCTGATCCGCGACTATTCCCCAACGAAGGGCGACCCTTCAGCGAAAGTCACCTTGGTGGAGTTTCTAGATCCTGAGTGCGGGACCTGCGCCGCTTACCACCCAAAGGTGAAGGGCCTGCTTAAAAAGCACGACGGCTTGATCCACTATGTGGTGCGCTACGCACCTTTCCACCAAAATGCCCAATTTATAATAAAGATTCTCCACGCTGCTAAGGAGCAAGGAAAGTACTGGGAGACTTTGGATCTGCTTTTTGAAAAGCAACCGGAATGGGGCGGCCACGGCAACCCACAACCTGAAAAAGTGTGGACGTTCCTTCCGTCGTTAGGACTAGACATTGATAAGATCAAAGCGGACATGGAAAACCCCGGTTTCAAAGCGCTAATTCTTCAAGACATTGACGACGGCATGGTCTTTGGCGTTAAGAAAACGCCGACGTTTTTCGTCAACGGCAAACCTCTGGAGTCCTTCGGCCTCGAGCAGCTCGAAGCCGCCTTAGACGCCGCGCTGGCCCAGAATTAGTCCGAATTGTTTAGCAATGGCGCCCTATGTCTGCAAAGGGCAGAGGGTGACAATGATGGCGCGTTGCCCTATAGATAGGTCATGACTTCAGAGCCTACAAACACACGCACGATTATCGCCACATCCGCCCTTCCTTATGCCAACGGTTCCATTCATTTGGGACATTTGGTGGAGTACCTTCAGACTGATTTTTGGGTTCGCTTTCAAAAGATGCGAGGGCATCAATGTCTCTACATTTGCGCTGATGACACCCATGGCACACCGATCATGATTCGGGCTCGGCAAGAGGGCATCACCCCCGAAGCTCTGATTCAAAAAAGCCAAGAGGAACACTTACAAGATTTTACCGACTTTCAGATTCGCTTTGACGAATACTCTTCAACCCACACTGAAGACAACAAACTCATGGCAGAACGCATTTTTCAAGCGATGGAGGCCAACAAACATACCGCGGTAAAAACCATCGCGCAAAATTACTGCAATCACGATGAGATGTTTCTACCAGATCGCTTTGTCCTTGGCACATGCCCTTCTTGCAAAGCGCCGGAGCAGTATGGTGACTCTTGCGACAAATGCGGAGCCACCTATGCGCCCACGGAACTCATTGAGCCCAAATGCTCGATTTGCAAAAACCCTCCGGTTCTTAAAGATTCTGAGCATATCTTTTTCAAGCTGGGCGACTTTCAAGACTTTCTGAAAGATTGGGTTCCATTACACACCCAAAAGGAAGTGAATAACAAACTCAAAGAATGGTACGAGGGCGAACTTCGGGACTGGGATATTTCTAGGGATGCGCCCTACTTTGGCTTCGAAATCCCTGGGCACCCGGGAAAGTATTTTTACGTCTGGGTCGACGCTCCCATCGGCTATCTCTCCACAACAAAAATTTGGTGCGAGAAAAATGGTTTAGACTTTGATGAGTTTTGGAACGGCGATCAAACCGAGATCTATCACTTTATCGGCAAAGACATCGTTTACTTTCACGCTTTGTTCTGGCCAGCGATGCTCCATAATGCACAACTCAAAACGCCGGAACAGGTTTTTGTGCATGGCTTTCTCACTGTTAATGGCGAAAAGATGAGTAAGTCCAAAGGGACGTTTATCTCGGCCCGCACCTACTTGGACCACTTAGACCCGACCTTTATCCGCTACTATTACGCCTGCAAACTTGGCGGTATTGAGGATATCGATTTAAACCTGGAGGATTTTAGCCAACGGGTGAACTCGGATCTTATCGGAAAGATTACGAACCTAGGATCCCGGGGGGCACAGATGCTCAATAAGAAACTCGACGGCGTCACAGGCTCCATGTCTGAGGAAGGGCGAAAGCTCGTCGAGAGCGCCCGCAGCAAATCAGAGACCATCTCCGAACTCTACGAGTCTCTCAACTTCTCGAAAGCCATGACCGAAATTCGCGACATTGCCGACAGTGCCAATAAGTATTTTGACGAAAAAGCACCCTGGAAGATGATCAAAGAAGATCCCGTGGCCACGAAAGAGGTGCTTACCGATATCCTTCACATCTTTCGTATTCTGGCCATCTATCTCAAACCGATTTTGCCAGAGTATACGACCAAGGTTGAAGAGCTGTTTGTTCAAGAGTCTTTTGAATGGAGTTCTCTGATGGACAGCATCGAAAATCATAAGATCGGCGCCTACGAACACATTGCAACGCGCGTGGACCCGAAAAAGGTGGAGCTCCTGATAGAGGAGTCCGTGGCGACCGCCCCAGGCTCATGACAGACTTTAGCCAGAAAACTTTTTTGAGTCTTAACCCGGCTCGCCAGATCAAGGTGAGCCTGGATGTCATTCATAACATCGAAAAGACTTGGGAGGACGGTGAATCTGAAGCCGCTAAAAACCTTCAGGAAAAACTCCAAAAAAAACTCCTCACTTACCTGGGGTGGCTGAACGAAACCGAAACCGGCGAGGCGCTGCGACTGCCGAATCTACTGACATCTTTGAGAAAAGATGTCTCCATTCGGAAAATTTTAAACATCGCTATTGCCTTTGAGCGCTTTCTCAATATGTCTTTAAAAGATCATGAAATCCTTGTGACAACTAGAGACAGACTCGTCACCGATACTTTTATGCCTCCCCTTTACGTGGTTCTTGATAATTTACGCTCCGGCTTTAATGTGGGAAGTGCGTTTCGTGCCGCTGAGTGCCTGGGTGTTCATCATATCTACCTTGTTGGCTATTCACCGACTCCAGAACATAAGGCCGTCAAAAAAACCGCAATGGGTACAGACGCTTGGGTCCCCTGGTCTACGGCGGAGTCTGTTTTTGATTTGATTTCTGACTTCAAAGAAAGGGGCATCACCACGGTGGGTATGGAGACCTCAAACACCGCAGTCAATCTTTACGAAGCGGAAACCTTGCCCGAACTGGCTCTCTTCCTGGGCAACGAGCGCTTCGGTTTGCAACCCGACGTCTTGGAGCAAATGGATCTCTGTGTAGAGATCCCAATGCGCGGCCGCAAAAACTCTCTTAATATTTCAAATGCTTTAGCTATTGGCGTTTCAGAGATTCAAAGATCATGGATTCAAAAGGGCTATGCCTAAAATAAGTTACCAGCCAATAGCGATTTTTGAATCGAGCCATTCAGAAACTTATGAGGCCCCAAGACAGGGAGTTTTAGCTTCACGCGCTTCTGGTCGAATTCAACTGCGGTCCGACTTTAGCCTACAGGCCTTTGAAGACCTGGTGGGCTTTGACCGCATCTGGATCATCTATGACTTTCACGAAAACAGGTCTTGGAAAGAGAAAGTCAGACCTCCCCGTTTTTCCGACAAAAAACGCTCCGTTTTTGCGACTCGCTCTCCTTACCGTCCAAATAGCATTGGAATGTCCTGCGTAAAGCTCGACGCTATTAAAGGCGCAGAGCTTATCATTTCCGAACACGACCTCCTAGACGGCACCCCAATCCTCGACATTAAGCCCTACCTTCCCTACGCCGACAGTTTTCCAGATGTTCAAACAGGATGGGTGCAGAATACAGAACCCTTTGACGTGGTATGGGACGCCAAGATCGAGGCCCAACTCTTGTGGCTAGAGGACAAAGCGAAACTTGATGTGCGACAGATTCTAAAAAATCAGCTGGCCTTTGAGCCCACCAACTCAAAATCTAAAAGAGTCAGGCATAACGGAAGCGTTTATTCCTTCGCAATAAAGACCTGGCGCTTCCAATTTCAAATTCAAGGAAAGATTGTCAAAATTATGAATCTCTTTAGTGGCTACTCTATCGAAGATCTTCAGAGCAAAGAGGATCCTCACGACGATAAGGATTTTCACAGAGAATTTAGGAAACTGTTCCGTCAACCAATTGGCCCCGTAAAGGGCTAAAAACGATACGCTGTGCTTTGGCGCAATCGCTATAACTGTGAGCTGCTCACGAGGATCGTTTTTCGTTTAGCAATTTTGACGAGTCACTTACAGAGGATTCTACTCAGGCGGGAATCTTCCGCAGGCTCGACTTTTGTCTCGATGCCCTACTTTTCATGACCTCTTGAGTCGTGGTCTGCTAACTTTAGACTTTAAAAAGCGATGAGGTCTAGATGAAATTCGTATTATTAATAGCGTTAGTTAGCCTTCAAGCCGCGGCGAAGACAGAGGATGGATTGAAGACAGCATTCAACCGTCTAAAGTCTGCGGATTCTCCGATTCAAAAAATTGTGGGTGACTTAAAATTCTACCTCTCGCCACAGGATTCTAATTTTTTGGTCAAGAAGATGAAACCTTTCTTCAACAAAAAGTTTTCGTTCACTCCAATTTCTGAAAATCTTGTCGACCTTGATGTGGGAAAAAAAAACCTTCGCCTACAAATCTCAAAAAAAACCGTTGTCGTCGCTGGCATGAAAAATTTTTACAATCCAAATATGGCCTTGGAGCTTCAGTGGCATCGTATGGAAAACCGTATTGTAAAAAAGTTGAACCAGAGTCGAGCCACCTCCCTTTTTTTTGAATCTGCAGAAGCCACTCCTGTCGCGGTGGCTGCTGCTATTGCCGTTACACTTATTGTTGGAGCGTACATGATGCTAGATCAGCATTCCGACTGTTCGCAAATCACAGGTTATGCCCGTCGCTGTGAAGACGCAGTCGCCGGGAAGCGAGTTGAAGACATGGAGAGTCTAGCAAGATTTGGTATAGATTGGGAATCAAGGACTAAAGACCGCTTCCTAATAAATTGTGGGATAATGAGAGAAGACTTGAGAAAATGCCTGACCGTGGCCTATACCATGCACAGACAAAGGCTCAATATCAATCCACCTAGCCAAGAAATCATGCGCTACGTTAACAGGATCTCGTCTTCTAACCCTTCGACGGCCACTGATACCGGAAGATGAACTGACAGTATTTCGAGTTGCTTTTACTGTTTATGAGCCTATCTGCTCAAGATCTGTAATAGTCGTTCCGGTTAGGAAAAAAATTTGACCTTACCGTCTCAGCAGGTTTTCTCAGCAACGAATCGCTACCAGAGATTTTAACTGGGATTCTCTTAACGGAAGCGCTTTGCTAGCCTCGCGCCTACGATTTTAGCGTCATCGACTTTCAGAGCAAAACTTGCTGCAAAAAAGAGCGTGGCCGCTATCGCGATGACTAGCATTAAGCTTGCGAACCTCAATATAAAAGAGCCTTCGGAGGGCAGCAGAGGCCTGGCGTAATGGAGAAAGATACACATCGCAGCTGTGGCTATCGTGGTCTTACAAAAAGTGCCGACGAATCCCAGCTTACCGGGAAGTCCGAACCGCCTCTCTCCGATCCAAGCGGAAATTTTGAGACTAAAGAGTGTCGTTAGAGCCGTGGAAAAGCACAGTCCCAAGATCCCCCAGTGCGCCATCCAATAGGGCGCCATCAGGCAGTGAGCGACTAAAGTCACCGCAGCAATCTTTGCAGGAGTGGTGGTGTCTTGAGCCGCATAAAAACCCTGATTAAAAATTCTAAGGGAGCCTGCACAGAGAAGTGTCATCCCATATATTTTTAAAATGCCACCAACAACTTCGGCTTGCTCTTGAGTGAACTCTCCTCTTTTAAAGAGAACAGAAATAATATCTGTACCTAAAAACCAGAGCCCCCCTGCACAAGGCAGACCTAAAAATAAGAACAAGCGGATATGGCGCATCAGGCTTTCGCCAAAACTTTTCTTATCGCCAAGAGCCCACAATCCTGAAAGTGTTGGCAGAAGAGCCGTCCCTATACTGACACTGATTAAAGAGAGCGGTAGCTCAAGTAATCTGTCACCGTAATAGATAGCATTTACTGCACCGGACCCCAGCCGACTGGCAAAGCCGGTATTAATAAAGGACAATAGCTGAATCACACCGAGTCCAACCACTGCAGGCAAAAAGCGGCGGAGAACTTTTCGAACCAGAGGATGTCTGGTCGCTGAAAGAGAGTACTTCGGCATAAGCCTAATCTTTCGAACTGCTGGAATTAAAAAGAAAGCCTGCAGGAACCCGCCTATCAAAACCCCGTAAGCCGCGTAGGTGCCAATATCTGTCTCGTTTCGTCCCCACCAAATGCAAGCGATGATCGCTACGTTGAGCATAAGGGGCGCGAAGCCAGTGAGAGCGAATTGCTTCATTCCGTTGAGTAAGGCCATAAAGTAGGCAAACAGACTAACTCCCAAGAGGAAGGCAAACATAATCCTGCCCAATTCGATGGTCATCTCGGTTTTGCCAGGAACCCCGCTAAAGCCGTCCCCAACCCACAGATGCACAAGCTCAGGCATAAAAGTCACAGCCAAAACACACAAAAATGAGGCGACAGAGAGCAGCAGAGTGAATGCTCCGTTAACCAGGGTTTTCACCGCCTCAGGCGTTTCCGTTTCCAGGCTCCCCACAAAAACAGGTAAGAAACTTGCGGATAATCCCCCCTCTCCGAGGAGTCTCCTAAAGGCATTTGGGGCCCTAAAAGCCATAAGCCAGGCTTCTCGAGTGTCCAGAGGAAGATAGGCCCCCACTAAGCCGTCACGAATAAGTCCAAAAATTCGGCTACTTAGGGTGCCTAGGCCGAAGAACAGCGCGCCCCTCAGAACTCCCGAGGTGGGTTTTGGTTTTTGGGCCGGCTGGGAACCTGTATTCGCCAATTCTGCTCCTTGGGAGATAAAAGCCTTGTCTTGTGGCGTCTTATTCGCTAAGTAGTGAGGTTTACAAGGTATCTTGGAGGTTTTCCGTTGGCAAATATAAAGTCCGCAGCAAAAAGAGCGAAGCAAGCTATAGTTCGCAGAGATCGTAATCAACAGGCAAAAAAAGCCATTCGCACACTGGAAAAAAGTGTTCGAAGCGCTATCGCCGCTAAAGATAAAGACAGTGCTCCGACACTTCTTAAGGCCTACACAAGCCAGCTGGCTAAAGCCACGAAAAAGGGCATGTACCATAAGAACACGGCTTCTCGTAAAGTCAGCCGCCTCAATCAGTTCATGCAAAAAAACCTGACTGCCTAATTAAAACCACTTCAATTTTTATTCAATCGCGACCGATGGACTCGACCTCCGTCTAAAGTGTCGCGTTTTGATTCAAGTTTCCCGGCCGTTGTTTCGATAACATAGATATGGGAAAAGAATTTCGCCGGAAGGCCCCTCGCAGAGATTTTAATGGTGAGCTTGGGCTTCTGTTTCAAGGAAAAATGATATTTACCCGCTGCCAGCAAGTTGGCGAAGGTGGTGCTTTGATCCAAGGTCGATCAAACACGTCATCTATTGAAGTGGGGCAATACTTTGTCGTCACGATTCTTTTTCCTGATATTGGTGGTATTTGCTCCACGGCTCAGTGCCTCTACAAAGATCCCTCAGGGAATTTTGGAGTGTCTTTTAACGAACTGGATATGCAGTTCAAGAAACGCGTGCGTGAATACGTATCGCGACGAAAGCTGTAAGCTTTGCAAGCTCTAGATCTTCACAAATCTAAAGAAACAAGTCCCGCAGAACGTTCTCTGAGCCTGGTGATACCCGCTTACAACGAGGCCGCAACGATTCGTATGATTCTCGAAAAAGTGATTCAAGTACCTTTAACACGGCCCTTAGAAATCATCGTGGTGAACGATGGCTCTAAAGATGCTACCGAAGATCTTGTGCTCGGATTTCAAAAACGCCACCCTCAGGTTGATCTGACATATGCGAAGAAGCCCAATGGCGGAAAAGGTAGTGCCGTCAGAGTGGGAATTCTGGCTGCGAAAAACGACTACATTCTCATTCAAGACGCCGATTTGGAATATGACCCTATGGATTATCCAAAAATTTTGGAACTTATGGATAGCGGCCAAGAGGTTGTTTACGGATCAAGGAACCTCAATCAAAAGAAAAATAAAAAATCCAGCCTCCTCTTTTACCTCGGCGGCGTTCTGGTGACCTTTTGGGCAAATTTTCTTTTCGGCAGCCGCCTTACAGACGAAGCCACCTGCTACAAGTGCTTCCGACGAGAGATCTTTGAGACTTTACAATTTAAGGCGGACGGATTCGGCTGGGAGCCGGAGATTACCGCTAAAATTCTCAAATCCGGCAGGACGATTTCAGAGGTACCTATCTCCTACGATCCAAGGTCTGCCAAAGACGGTAAAAAGATCTCATGGAAAGATGGTGTTGAAGCTTTGTGGATACTGACCTATGAACGCCTTCGTCCATAAAATTGGCGTCAAAAAGATTAGCTTTCTAATCTTGGCCCTGTCGGTCGCACTCGCCTATGGGAATTCTATGAACAATGGGTTCCTTTGGGATGACGAATTCCTCATTGACGAAAATACCTATATTACGAGTTTCACAAACGTAGATAAAATCTTCAGCTCCAGCTCCACTGCAGGATTTGGAACCTCGGACAGTTTTTTTCGCCCTCTACAAATGCTGAGCTATATGATGGCCTTCGCCATTAGCGGGGAGACGGTCTCCGTTCGCGACGGAAAAAAGCTGCGGCATAAAAGGCCTTGGGCTTTCCACCTGCTGAACACTCTTCTCCATTTGCTCAACGCTTGGCTCCTGTTCCTTTTGGTTCTCAGGATTTGGAAAAGTGCCGTTTTAGCTTTTTTGACCAGCCTCCTTTGGAGCGTTCACCCGATTCACACCGAAGCCATCACTTATATGAGTGGAACCGCGGATCCTCTGTCAGTCGCTTTCGTTTTGGGCTGTATTCTCGTATTTTTAAAAGCTCAAGACCGCAGCTCCTGGCTTCCTAGACCTTCCCTGATCGCGGCATCTCTTTTACTTTTTCTAGCCGCTCTCCTCTCCAAAGAGGCTATCATTATCACACCAGGTCTTTTGTTGATTTTCATAGTTTTGAATCCGCAAAAACGAACTTCACTGAAATGCTACCTAGAGACTTTGCCGTTTTGGCTCTTAGCCCTGTTTTATTTCTTCGCAAGGCAGTCGTTTTTGAACTTTGACGAATCTTTTGAATTCTACAAGGTCTCCAATATCTACACAGAGAATTGGCATTATCGCCTCTACACTTTCTTAGCGACTCTCGGGCAGTATCTGAAAATGATCATCTTGCCTATGGATCTTCATATGGAACGTAAATTTCCGGTCTTCGTGAGCCCAACAAGTCTCCCCGTGATTGTTGGCGGTAGCATCGTCGCCTGCTGTTTGGCCTGGCTTTTAAAAACCTGGCGACACCGATTCTCCCCCTCTGCATTCGCGATTCTGTGGTTCTTTATCGCTTTTGTGCCCATGTGCGGAATCCTGATCCCCGTGAATGCCTTCCTTTTAGAACATTGGCTCTACCTGCCAAGCTTCGGATTGTTTTTGATCGTCGGAAAGTTTGCTGCTGCAGGTTTGCAAAAGGTTCCAAAAATCGCACTGCCCGCGGTGTCGATCCTGGTGATCACCTTGATTTTTCTAACAGCTCATCGCAACCGTGATTGGAAAGATCCCATCACATTTTATTCCAACATCTTATCCTATACCTCAGGCACGGCCAGGATTCACAACAACATCGCCATGGCTTACGCTGATGCTGATAAGCTTCCTTTTGCAATTTATCACTATAACAAGTCTATAGGGATATCGGACACCTACCCCCAGCCCCATTACAACCTTGCGAGAATCTACATTCGCCGCGAGGACTACAAGAAAGCGCGGAAGCACTTGATGCGAAGCCTAGAAATTAATCCAGAGTTTCCATTTTCTCTACGCCTATTGAATAAGCTAAACGAGCGCGCAACCCAATAACCGAAGGTCCCGTCGGGAAGGCGCTACAAAGGGGTCTGACTTCAGTTGGGATTGGATTTTTCCTTGTCTAATAGGTTTTCCATAAACCGACTCAGATCGATTTTAGCCTCTAGCATTCGCAGGAGTTGAAAGATGCCTCCGAGTTTGCGGTGCAGGAAGATAATCTGTTTCGGAGGCGCTGAGTACTTGATCTTGCGGGAGAAGGCTACAGCTCGTGTGCGGACCTCGGTGGCATACTCTTGATTCGAAAAGTCAAATGGCTGCACCTCTGGTCGAAAGGGGCTCAAAGACATCTTTAGGAACTCTACAAATTCGTCTTTGGTTTCCTGGCTTTCTCGAGGATCTAGAAACTGCATCTCCATGAGCTTTTCTTCGATACTTTTGGCACCGATAAATACACTACTGATAAGATCTGTGTACTGGTCCACAAATTTTTGATCGTATTGAAGAGTCGCTCCAAAATCTAAAAGCACCAACTCGTCTTTGGCATTCACTAAAAAGTTTGCGGGATTTGGGTCCGTTTGCACCAATCGGTTTCGGAAAAACTCGATATCGTAGAGATCTAACATGAGGTTTCCCACCCGGTTTTTAGATTCTGCTGAGCGATCTCCTTTTACCCACTGGGAAAACTCTAAGCCTTCCACATAAGACATTGTGATCACCTGAGAGGTCGTCCATTCTGGATAGACCTTGGGGATGACATAGCCAGGAATCCCCTCGAAACCTTTTTGATAAGCTAAAAGACAGTCGCGCTCATGCACATAGTCCGTCTCTAGTTTTAAAATTCTCGCTACTTCGTCAAAAAGATCATCCACGTCCACAGATTTTCGGGACACAAAGATAAGGCCCTTTACCAATTTCTTTAAAACACCGAGATCCGCATCCACACTCTCTGCAATACCGGGGTACTGGACTTTTACGACCACAGCTTCACCGTTGATGTCAGCTCTGTAGACCTGACCAATACTGGCCGCGGCTATAGGCGTCGCCCCCAAATTCTTCAGTTGAGCGAAACGATCTTCACCCAACTCTGCGCGGATCTTGGCATGCATTTCAGCGTCTGGAAGGGGCTTGGACTGGGACTGCAGCTTTTCTAAAACTTTGAGAACCTCTGGAGGCAGAAAGTCCTGCCCCTCAATGGTCAGCATTTGAACCGCTTTCATCGCGGCACCCTTGAGCTCTCCAACATGCTTCACAATGACGTCAGCTTGAGAAACCATGTTCTTCAACCGGTCCTCAGTGGCTCGGTAAATCATATTTTTGCCCTGCTTTAAAGCTACCTTTGCAGCCATGTTAAACAAGGATGTTTTTCGCCCCTTTGGGGCCGAACTATTTTCATCACTCATAGCAACCTCTAATTCACAACTTCAATTTTTTTTCGACAAAACAGCTTTGAAAGAAAGTGAGATTCTTCTAAAAAGGGTTTGTCGCTATTCATCAGCCCGCGAATGGGTCGCGAGATATAATCTTTATAAAATGGTTCATGAAAATTCAGCGGAAAACTCTCTAAGAAAAAATCGAACTCGGGGATATCACCGAGCTGCAGAGAATCAACAACGCCCCAAAACCCGTCCTGTTTACAAACTCGTTGGGTTTCTTCAATAACCTGGATGCGCACAGCTTTGGGAAGCTCATGGAGTAAGAAAACAGAAACGCTAGCATCGAAGTAATGGTCCTTAAAAGGAAGATCCTCAGCCGTGCCTACAATGAAGTCGATATTCCTATAGTCCTTGCAGTGTTTTTTTGCATAAGAAATATAATGGGGACTAATATCGACAGCCGTAATGCGCGCCTCTGGAAAAGTTTCGGCAAGCATTTTTGTCATAGACCCTGAGCCACAGCCCACTTCCAAAATTGTTTTAAAACCGCCCCACTCTTTCATCGGTGTTAAAAGCCGACGTCGCATGGGATCGGCTGTACCTTTGAAAAGAAACTCCACCTGCAGATTATAAATTCGGGCTGAGGCTTCGCTCAGGTAGCCATCGGTCTGGAAGTGAAAGTTGCGCCGGTAATATTCGGGATAGTTTTCCAGCTCTTTCTGGGCCTTGGCGTTGAACACCTTCTGTTTTTTTTGACGGCGATTTGCAGCCACTCGAATGCCATCGAGGTAAACTTCCGTGAGCCTCAAAATGCGATCCGGTGGTGGCGGTGTCAGCAGTAGGCTTGCCGGGTAGGTCCCCGAAGCAAAACCTTTGGCGTCAGCGACAATAAGCTTTTTAATTTCTTGAGCTACCGTAGCCTGTTGCAGTTTCGAAATCTCCCCAAGCTTGGTACCGGAGATGTATTTGTCCAGAGCCAATAGGGGCACACTTCCCAGTGCATAAAGCACGGATCGGGCTTCCAGCACTTTCTGAAAAGCCGTAGTTTTTAAAAATTTTGCAGATTCTTCAAATGGGATCATACTCAACCTCCGCTTGTCCGGAGACCAATATCTCAAAGAATTGGAGTTTTTACGAGCTTACAATTCAAAATTGCGTCTTCACCCTCAACGCGGGAAACCGCCTTGAGAAAGACAGTGGCTATTTTGCGCCCTTTACGAACAGATTGGCGGACGAAGTAGTTCTCATTCGCTTTGAGGTCCAAAACCAACTCGTGAGAGTTTTCCGAATGGGTTTGCAAAGTAAATTTTCCAGGCGGTAGAGTCACTTTTGCAAAAGTTTCAGGAGCCATATCCGCCACTTTATCTCCATCAAGCTCAAGCGGAGTTCTCACCGCGGTCCCAAAGGAGCCGTCTCGAAAGACATAAACATTAGCCATGCCCGGTGTGGACTGGAAGCGTTTCGCCTGAATATCGTCTATTTTATTTGCCATGGGCACGGAAACGCACCCGCTGAGTAAGACCATAAGGCCAATCAGTAATATCCTCATCATCCCCCCCTTGCGACGCTAAAGACATAGTTTAGATATCAAAGGAATATCTCTACTGTCAAAGCTGATAAACTCAGTATTTCCAGTACCTTAAGCAAAGGTGCAAACCTAGCACTTCGAAACCTCGCCAAACCTGCTCAGTTTTCTACCCATTATGGGTCACTTTAGTCCTGCGGCATTCGACCCGATAAGAAGCTTATGGAAGATTTTGTTAAAATTTCACGTCTAGCACCTCACAACAGAAACCTAGGTCGGACTCTTTGGACTTTAGCCTCGGGCCTCATCATGGTCTTTTCTTTGGGCTCCTGCGGGTTCAGCGACAAAGCCCCTCAGTCCGCTTACACTACTGAATTTTCCATCAGTAAATCTACGGCTCAAGACAGTCATATAAGTTGCTCTTCCGAAAATGCCTTCAGTTGCAACCTCCGCAACTTTTCTCCCCATATTGACAACGGGTCTCACGTTAGTGAAATCCACTGCCAGCAAGTCGCCTCGGGGAAGAAAATTTGTGCTCCAGTCACGGTTTACCAGTTTAATACCAGCCGAAGTATCGCCATTTGCGAAAACTGCAGCATCAACACGGCTCAAAAACGCTATCAGAATACAGAAGCGATTTGCGTGTTCCAGGGATTGGTCCAAGATAACGTTTATGCGGTCCGCGGCCTAGGATCAGACCTCAACCAAGCCCTCGGCAATGCCTACCAGGCCTGTATTTCCAGCAAGGACCTCCGTCTATGATCAAGCTACGATTCGTTTTAGCTCTCACAACCTTATTTTTCTCAAGCCAGAGCGGAGCCCATGCTCATTTGGTGGACCCACCTCCTAGAGACTTGAACGACAATATCAAGGTCGCTCCTTGTGGCGTTGCAGCTCGCACGAACACCCCACGAACTCTCGTTGCGGGTTCTACAATCAACGTAAAATGGGAAGAGACCGTCAATCATCCTGGACGATTTTATCTCTCATTTTCATTCGCGAATGACCAAATTTTTGAAGCGAATAGGGTCAAAACCGTTATCGATGACAAAGCTGGCGGAGAGTTCAATACCAGCATTGTTGTTCCGAGCACACTTTGTGAGAACTGCACTCTACAGCTCATCCAGAGTATGGAAGAAAACCCGATGAGCCCCTCCTTTTACTATTCCTGTGCTGACGTAAGGATTGTCGCCGAGGGAACCGTAGTGCCCGATCAGGACACTGGCGCAAGCCCAGAGCAACAGGAAGAGGACGCAAGCGCGAGTCCTGAAGCAGAAAGTAGAGAACTCCCTCAAATGAGTGGTTGCGGAAGAGTCAGTGGTGGTGGTTCTGGAAACGGACCCAATGGGCCCGCGCTGTTTCTAATCTTGGGATTCCCGTTTTTACTTCTAGCCTCCCTCAGAAGAAGGCGCGTTCCGGTCAAAAATTAAAGAGAGTATCTGATATTAGCGGTTAAGAAACTCAGAGTACTGGCAAAATTTGAGCTGAACCAATTCGATTGGACCGTGTAGCTAAGACCTCCCGACCATTTCTTTGAAAAACGGTAGTGAGTATCAAATTTTAGCATGGGTCCGAAGAGTGTATCGTTTATATCGGTCACGGTATTCCCACCCTCAACACCCTGTGTGATGTCGATCATTACCGCTCCAAATCCTGGAGTTACAGAAAGCTGCCAACGTTTGGGGCCAAAGAAAATTTTCATCCCTCCCCCCACTGCGATTTTTTGAGTTTCAATTTTAAAGTTTGAAATCTCAAAAGACTCCGCCGCAGTTCCATAGACGAGGTAGCCATGCCATGCCGTTGATTTCTTCCTGCGATAATCGAAGTCTCCTCCAAAAGAAGCCGCTCCCTGTTCAAACCCTAGAATTCCACCGAGCGTCAGTTTTCCGGCAAAAGCCTGTGACGACAAACCAATCCAAACCAATAAACTTAATAATAGGGCTTTCATAAAATCTCCAACGTAGTGACTCTTAATATCTCGGTCATCCTAACACCAGTCCCCGAAGGAGGTCGTGTTCTGAAATCTTTATGACCGCTTGCGTTTGGACCAAGGCCTGTAAATATTATGTTTCAAAGGGAGACGAATGTCGAAAATCACCTCCGCTAGTCGATATTATCTACTATAATAAAGACTCTATAAATAATGACGATGGGTACGTAATGGGGAAAAGATCAAAATTTATGCCTTTGGGGATTGCGGTTTTACTGCTTCCTCTTCTGTTCACCTACAATAATTGTTCTGCGACAAAGACAAGCTCGCAAGACTCTACCGGTATTGGTTCCGAGGGTGGTGATGGCGGCACTCCTGTCATCGACCAAGTCGCAGGGAAGGCTTATTTTGAGAGTACAATCGTGCCGCTCTTTGAATCGAAATGCATGACCTGCCACAACCAACCCAGGTTTGGTGGAACTGCACCACTAAGCATTTTTGTCTATGGAGATATGTCAGCACTCCTTCATTTGGGAGAATCGTCTACGGATAACGAGCTCATTAACGTTATGCAAAATATAAGTTCCCACGACGGCGGAAACGTCTGCCCACAAGGGATTACCTCAAGTCCCTGCCAAGAAGTCATTGGTTGGCGAAAAGCCGAGCTTCCCGATGACGATGGCGGAGGATTGGGCACGATCACATTTCTTTCCTTACAAGGTGTGGGCTCTGGCTGGGCCAAGGACCCTGACAACGATGGGACCAAAGTTTCTGTCGCCATCTACGCCAATGGCCCTAAAGAGTCTGGCGTTTCTATCGGAACTTTCCAGGCCAACGAAACTGGTGTCGGGGGCACTTACGGCGGTCACTATTTTAGCTTCACTCTTCCAGAAAACTTGAAAGACGGGACAAGCCGCGTCCTCTACGTTTATGCTCAGATCGACGGCGAAGACGTTCTTCTGCCTGGGATGCCTACGACTTATGTGGCCTACACGCCCACGGCTCAGGGTCAGTCGTTTTTTACCAATACGATTCGCCCCGAATTGGACTGCAACTCTTGCCACGGCTGGGACTACAACACCGCTTATGGGGTCCTGCTTTCGCCGAGCCCGGCCTCCGGTGGGTCCCAAACCAATAACGCCTGGATCAGCACTGGGCAGAGTGCGGCCCATCCCGGTGGCGCTTTTTGTAACGGCAACACAAATGCTGGCGTTTGTGGCGATATCAGAACCTGGTGGAATCTAGAGTTTCAGTAATAGAGACTCTGAGGAGGAGTGAGAGTCCCTATAACAAGGACTCTCGTTTGGTCTAGGAAATCCCTAGTTTTAAAGATAGTCCGTGAATTCTGAGACATCAATATTATCATATAGTTATGAGATCCCTTGGCCTTATAATCGCACTTTCTTTTTGCCAATCTGCAATCGCCGCTAAAGTCGATTCTGTTTCCGGCAAGTCGGTCACAATTTTTTTGCAATCCTTAGACGATGAAGATGTCCAAGTCGGAGACCTTGTTTACCTCACCGACAAATCTGGAAATCGAAAAGCCACTCTGAAAGTCACCAACAACCGAGGGGTTATGGCCGACACTTCTGTTGTCAGCGGAAGTCCTTCGAAAAGCCACAAAGTTCTGATGCCTCATGAGGCGAAGAAGCAGGCGGCCCCCACGAAAAAGGCTCCGCCTAAAAAAGCTGTTACAAAACGCCGACCACGCCCCAAACCGGTTGCAAAGCCAACTCCCAAGCCGGTCCCAGTCGCAAAGCCGACACCACGTCCGCGTCCTGTAAGACAGCGCCCCACGCGACGACAGAGGCCACAAGCCGTTGCCGTCCAAGAGTCTGAGCAGGATGACCCACCCCCAGAAGAAGACGATAGTCTTTCTCTTGAGCCTGAAGAAGACGAAGTGGACACTTACTCTCCTCCCGCTCGTAGAGCCAAAACGACGGCTCAGACTGCGTTTGACTGGAACATCTCCCTCGATGTTTTAAGTCTTGCAGGCTTGCTTTACGATTACCAAGTTTTTAGTTTCTACGCCGAGAGAAGAGTTTCAAAGAGGTTCTCACTTGGAGTTTCTTTTAACTTTGGAACCTTTGAGAGTAATGAGGGATTGGACGTCACCGATAAACCTCTGGTCCGAAGAAGCGAATTTGGCGCGCTTCTTCGTTATAATTTTTCTGGAGATATTTACGAGAGCGGTATATTTACAGCCTTAGGTTTAAAGCTGGCTCAGGAAAACTGGGTCGCCACGCAAAACTTTTCAGAGGCTACCGATGGTGGCTTTGTTGGGGTTTTAACAATAGGGTATCAGTGGATGCTTCGCGCTCTGTCTGTAAGAGTTGGTTATGCCGCACAATACTCAAGTCTCCCTCGAGAAGCCGAGTTTGAGAGCGTCACTCACGTGCGAACAGAGGATCTACTCACTGGGATTTCGCACTATGCTGTTGTTCAGTTCGGAATTCTTTTTTAGGTCTATCTGTGCCCTGTTCAGACTAGTTACATACATTTGTAGCCTGGACCAAACTTTTTATATCCGCAAGAGCGGTAGAATTCTGTAAAACCGGCCAAACAGAAGATCCGCCGACCCACACCCCAGGACTCTCTTCTTTAGATATAAATCCATCTGCGAGAACCTTTGCGTTTAAAACTTTCACAGCACAATTGAAGTTCGTCTGAACATTGTGGAGTGCTCCAGCATCGACAACCCCACAACTGTTGTTGTCTGCCGTGGCGATATCAAGTCTTAACAGCCCTCTCTTTACAACGTTTCCGCCAGACGTGGAGATCACCTCAAAGCTATCGGGATCGAATCCGCTCTCGTATTTGCTCATTCCAGCGACCACCGCGATCCAAAATATTTGTTTGCTTTCATCTGTAAGAGTCGAATAATTGGAACAGTACTCCGCCATATCTTGTGCCGAACCAGCAAGTAAAGTTGAACCCTCCTGCTGAAGTGCACTGTTGGCGAAGTCCGCCCACAGATTTGCACTGGGGTGCTGATTGTCCCAAGCGTAAGTTTTCAAAGGAGTGCCACCAGTTCCACCACCATCAACACCGCCGCCGTTGTCACCACCACCGTCGCCACTATCGGCCCCAGTTCCGTTGCCGTTTCCGGCCCCCGTTCCTGTACCTAAACCAGCTCCGCTACCATCATCCTCCAGCTTAGCACCATCAGGGCCGCCTCGGAGGTTACCTGCTGAATCTCCGCAGGCTACAAGAAAAGCCGCACACGACAAAATTCCAATGAGAGTTTTAATGCGCATTTGCGCCCCCTTAATAAATTGTTGCTTACTTACAGACATCACTACTCCGAGTAATACTCTGAATATTCTGTCTTGTGGCTGTATTTTGAAGTGACGTCCAGATCCTGGAACCTCCAGCGTAATTGGAGCCCCCATTGTTACGGAAAATATAGTTATCTTGGTTTACCCAATAATTTAAAATCTTAATCGAACACTCAAGATTGATCCTCGGATTTTGCAGATCCGCGGGGTCCACAATGCCACAGCTACTAGCGTCAGCAAGACCAATATCAATTCGCATTAAACCGCGCTTGACGATGTTACCTCCGGCCGTGCTCACGACTCTATAACTAGCAGGATCAAAATCACTTTCGTGCTTCACCATGGCGGCAACTAAAGAGATCCAAAACATTTGTTTCCCCAATCCGTTAAGGTTTGAATAGTTCGGGCAGAAGTCCGCCATATCGTTAGCGCCTCCGCTGAGAAGCTGGCTCCCATGAGAGACGAGGGCCTCCTTGGCGTAACCGTTCCAATCCACAGCATCTGGATGTCTCCCATCCCAAGCGAAATCAATGAAGCCGTCCGAAGGCGGTTCAACAGGATCCGGTTCCACAGGGTCAGGCTCTACTGGCGGCGGTGGCTCTACAGGATCAGGCTCCACCGGTGGCGGTGGTTCTACAGGGTCAGGCTCCACCGGTGGCGGTGGTTCTACAGGATCAGGCTCTACTGGCGGCGGCTCTACAGGGTCGGGCTCTACTGGCGGTGGTTCTACAGGTAGTGGATCTATGGGATCAGGTTCAATTGTCGGTGGCGTCACCACAGTCGAATCACCAGGGCTCGGACCTTCTACAGAGGCGTTATCGTCATCAACTCCTGCACCTAGAGAGTCTTGGGAACCATCGGCCACTCTTGAATTGTCGGCAGAGCCACCGCACGCTGTAAGCGCGAGGGTCAAAGCCGATGAAATTAAAAGTCTTAACATCATATTGGTCTCCAGTTCCTAGACTCTCTCTACATCGGGGTGAATTTTGAGAGACTTGATTGGATTCTTAGGAAATACGAAAAAGATTTTTGCGATCCTCGCTTTTGAAACATAAAGTCGAGAAAATCGTCGTTTGTTTTTACACTTCTGACCATCTAGTCAAGGGGTCCCCAGCGATTAAACAGTTTCCTCAAACTTCGAACATCACCTTAAAGTCGCTCTGAGAGAGCCTCAGGACTATGGGCTAGAAGAATCCTGTCCGACTAACCAGTCGCTACACAAGCTCGTCTAAGGAATGTTCAGGACCTTGGGGCTAATTCCGCACTGGAGCGTGAAGACCCATAAAGACCCGATTTTTTTAAACGTTTCATCTCCAAGGAAGGAGACAATATGTTGCATAGGCTTAGAATTCCTATCGCTCTCACCGTCAGTTTATTCCTCACGGCATGCGGTGAGAGAGTGGTGACCACAGTGACTTTAGAGGACGATGCAAGCAAAGCCCTCCAGTACATCGTAGTTTTTAACAAACAGTCGCTGAAGTCTCTCTCTGAAAATGAAGGCTATGAAGGCTCTTCACAAGACCTCGTCCAAAACTTGGCCAATGACCTGGCAGCAACAACAGGTCGGCGACCTCTTCGAGTTTTTTCGAAATCCATTTCGGCTGGCGTTATTAAAATGTCGGTCCAGCAAGCAAAGTCTTTGAGAGGTCATCCCCTCATTGATTTTGTCGAAAGGGATCTTGAGGTTCACCTGTCTGCCGTGCAGTCCAACGCCCCGTGGAATTTAGACCGGATCGACCAGGAAAACCTGCCACTAGATTCCGAGTTCCAAATTCCAGAAAATCAAACAGAGGTTCACGCTTACGTTATTGATACTGGGATACAAGTGACCCACGAAGAGTTTGAGGGCCGTGCACTTCACGGCTTTGACTTTGTGGACGACGATAGCGACGCGACAGATTGCAACGGGCACGGGACCCACGTTGCCGGCACACTGGGCGGAGCGAACTATGGCGTTGCAAAATCAGCGACTCTCGTTGGTGTGCGAGTCCTGGACTGCCAAGGCTCAGGCAATTTTTCCGATGTCATTGCAGGCATCGAATGGGTCACTGAAAATCATATCGCGCCCGCCGTTGCCAATATGAGTCTCGGTGGACCAGTCTCTCAAGCCATCGACCTTGCCGTTCAAGCATCAATAGATTCTGGAGTCAGTTATGTGGTGGCCGCCGGAAACTCGAATGTCTCCGCCTGCAACTCGTCACCGGCACGCGTAGAAGAGGTGATCTCGGTGGGCGCAAGCACCGACGCCGACCGCCGCTCCTCGTTCTCAAATTTCGGTTCCTGTGTCGATATATTTGCTCCGGGTTCCAATATTACTTCTTCCTGGATTGGCACCGACTCCAGCCTCGACACTATCGACGGGACCTCCATGGCGTCTCCCCTAGTCGCGGGGGTCGTTGCCGCTTACCTGTCTGCGAACCCTACAGCTCGGCCGGATCAGGTCAAAAACGCGGTAATCGTGGGGGGACACTCAGGAGTTTTGAGCCAAGTGGGCTCCGACTCCCCAAACATCCTTGTTTCCACAGAGTTTCTGAATGCGGACCTTGGCTCCGGGGACGGTGACGGTAACGACGGCAGTGAGGACAAGGACCTTTTGGAAAGTGGAGAGTCTCGGCTCGAGCTCAGTGGAGATAGAGGCGATGAGAGTCGGTTCCGAATCCTCGTGCCGGAGGGAAGTCGACGCCTGGTTGTGACTATCGCCGGTGGCTCAGGGGATGGAGATCTCTACGTACGCTTTGGTCAGGACCCCACCCTCTCCCGATTTGATTGCCGCCCCTACCGGTCGACCAATACAGAACGCTGCGAATTTACGATCCCCTCCGCTGGCACGTACCATATTATGCTTCGTGCCTTCCGGCAGTACTCCGGGGTTGAGCTTCTCGCGACAATCGAATAGCATTAAGGCCTCTGGGGAGGCTTTCATGTGCAAAAAGACTTTGGTAATACCCTTTTTATTCCTGGGTTGTGCATCAGCACCCCCGGCGCCGACGGGGGACCCTCGTTGGCAGGTTTGTATTGAAGACACAGACTGCATGGAGCTTCGAGGGCATTGCAACTCTCCTCATACCGTCAATAAGAAGTTCGAAGACGCTTTCCGTAAATTTAAACGAGGTTCTGAGAAGAAGGTCGACTGCACAAAGGTGTCCGTCGACACTTGGCCCGAGGAATACCAGGTGTCGTGCGCTGAGAACCGTTGCCAGATTTTGGAATTAGAAAAAACTATTAAAGAACACGACTCTGACTCCGCAGGGTACTAAGACCTTTCTGACGGCTCCGACCTGGCGGCACGGACCTGACAACAGCGCTAACGCAGCACAAGGAGCATTGGCACCGAGGCCCGGCAGGTCTAATAATGCTCCATGCCTAAAAAAAATCTAAGTATTCGAACAGCAACCCTCCAAGACATTCCCCAAATCATCGAACTGGTCTCAAAAGCCTATCCGAATATGGCCAGCTACTCTGAAGAAATGCTTCGCGGACAGGTGACCCACTATCCTGACGGCCACTTTGTGGCCATTATGAATGACCAAGTTGTCGGTTACTCTGCAAGCATTCGCCTTTCCGGAAAAAAGGTTCTCAAGCCTCACACATGGAAAGAAATCTGCGGCGGAGGCTTTGGTTCTACCCATGAACCCGACGGCGAATTTCTTTACGGTTATGAAACCTGTGTCGACCCCGCTTTTCGACGTCATAAAATTGGCCAACGCTTTTACAACGCTCGAAAAAACTTGGTCAAATACGAGCGCCTCCACGGTATCGTTTTTGGTGGCCGAGTCCCCAATTTTAAAAAGCGTAAGAGCAAGGTCAAAGACATTTTTGAATACATCGAACAAGTCCGAGAAAAAAAGATTCAAGATCCTACTCTCAATTTTCAAATTCGCAATGGTTTCGAAGTCCTGGGAGTCCTTGAAGACTACCTCCCTTCCGATATCGCATCTGGCGGCTATGCCGTTCACTTGATGTGGAAGAATCCTGAAGTTCAGGAGGCCGATCTCACGGCCACTAAAAAGAAGACAATGAAGCGGCCCAACTCCGTTCGAGTGGTTTCTGTCCAGTACCAGCAGCGAGGTATTTCCTCTTTTGCCGAATTTGCTCAGATGGTGGAGTACTTCGTAGATGTCACTTCTGACTACAAGGCAGATTTCGTGCTTTTCCCAGAGCTGTTTACCATGCAGCTGCTTTCGATCCATAACGAACAAATCAGCCCCAGCGAAGCTATTGAACACATGACGGGCTACACAGATCAAGTCAAAGACCTCTTTCAAGGTCTCTCTATTAAATACAATGTGAACATCATTGCTGGCTCTCACCCCACGAAGGTCAAAGATAAGGTACGTAATATTTCGTATATCTGCCTTCGCGATGGTTCGATCCACGAACAAGAGAAAATCCATCCGACACCCGACGAACGTTACTGGTGGAATATTGAAGGTGGAGAAAAACTCAAAGTCATCCAGACAGACTGCGGCCCCATCGGTGTTCTTATTTGTTATGATAGTGAGTTTCCTGAACTGGCTCGACACTTGGTGAACCAAGGAATGCAAATTTTATTTGTTCCATTTTTGACAGATAATCGGCAAGGCTTTTGCCGGGTCAAGTTTTGCTGCCAAGCCCGCGCGGTAGAGAATCAAATTTATGTGGCAATGGCGGGGAACGTCGGGAACCTCCCTAGAGTTCACAATCTAGATATTCAATACGCTCAAAGCTGCATCCTGACGCCGTGCGACTACCCGTTCGCTAGGGATGGCATCGCTGCCGATACAACTCCAAACGTGGAAATGGTCGCTATCGCGGACCTTCGTATGGATACCTTGATGGAGGCTCGTGTCAGCGGTGCCGTGCAGAACCTTAAAGACCGTCGACATGATTTGTACTCCGTCCAGTGGCATAAGAAGTAGGCGACTTGTGTAAATCAATAGACAACATGTATAAAATCGCGAAAGGCTTGACGGCGGGATTTCTCCTACCCTGTAAATGTTGAAAAACAGGTATCTAACCCTAAAACACAAGGAGAAATTAAATGTTAAGTTGGTCCATTACTTTTTTAGTCGTCGCACTAGTAGCAGCAGCCCTAGGCTTTGGCGGAATCGCTGGTTCCGCAGCAGGAATCGCAAAAATTCTATTCTTTGTATTCTTGGTTCTTTTTGCACTCTCGTTTGTAAAAAAAGCTGCAAGATAAGACCACTGGATCTGGCCGCTTCGTCCCGCGGCTAAATTATCCAAACAAATAGCGTATAAAAAAAGCCTCATTTAGAGGCTTTTTTTTGGGTCATCACCTTCTTTTGAAGACCGACTTACTGTTTAATGACGCCACAGCCGATTCGAGGACCGGCATGCCCAGATGGCTGAGTCTTTAGATCGTCACGGCCGCCATGGAGGACCACAGCTTTTCCGACAACATTGGGAAGATCGGAGCTCGAAGACAAGCTAATTCCTTTTTTAAAGGCATCAACTTGGGCGACACCATTTTTGTCAGACATCACATTCCCTAAATCGCCGGCATGACTGTGGACGCTTCCCAACTTTCCGTGGGCATGTCCCTCTGGATTAAAATGGCCTCCTGCAGACTTAGCGTCCTTAGACGAGCAATCCCCTTTTTCATGCACGTGAAACCCGTGCGCTGTCAACGGCTTTAGGTTCCGGACGGTCCCCACTACTTGGACACCCCCATTCACCTGAATAAATTTTAAATCGCCCATAGCTTTCGCACCACTCTTTGGCGCCAGTGTCGCCTTCGCAACGGCTTTTCCATTAGACTTGGCGGGTCCCGACGAGCAGGCAGCCACAAACACTGAGCTAGACACTAAGAGGCTTCCTGAGGCAATTTTTAGAGCTCTCAGGTAAAGGCTCGATTTCGTTTTTCTTGCTTGAGATGAAGTTGTAGACATTGACTCTCCTTTTATAATTTCGTTTCAATTTAACTTTTGATGACAAGCTTTCGCGCCTGCTAGAGCGCGATGTATTCCCGACCTCGAGAATCGTTTTCGAAAAAAGTATAAGCCGGTTGGACAGTCAGCTCACCAATAGAAAGAGCACTTGCTTCACCGACTTGCAGCCGCTGTGGGGCGAACTCTCCAAGGCGCAGTGGCCGAGAGCGAACCATCAGCTCGGGGTCTATCGCACTGGTTTCCGTAGAGCTACGGCCAGAAAGGCGCGACCAAAAGCTTCCGGAGGAATTTTCTACTGAGGCAACAGCGTAAGATTTCTTACTGTCGTCAGCCAGGCATAGACCACTGCTGACCAGAATTGCTATTGCTACGAAACTCAGTTTCATACCGATCTCCTTCACGAGCTCTCTGTTTAAAGACTTGAGTCTAAATTTGTACTATCCTCTGATAGACTTTGACAACCTCGAAAGACGGAGCCGCTTCAGATCGACCAAGTCCCTCTAAAAAAGCAAAAGGCCTCATCTTTACGATGAAGCCTCTTCACACAGAGTGTTATTTCCTTGGGGTTACGACTTAAAGAACGTATCCACTTCTTTTTCAGCTTCCTCTTTGGAGCGACCGTATTTCTCTTGGATTTTTCCAACGAGCTGATCTTTGTGACCATCGATTTTATCGAGTTCGTCGTCTGTGAGTTTGCCCCACTGAGTTTTTG